>CAUYQV010096981.1:0-14729 GCA_963574575.1 Galagoides demidoff
AGCAACCTCCAACTCCTGGGCTCAAGCGAGTCTCCTGCCTCTGCCTCCCAAGTAGCTGGGACCACAGGTGCCCACCACAACGCCTGGCCATTTTTTGGTTGCAGCCATCATTGTTGTTTGGCGGGCCCAGGCTGGGGATTCAAACCCGCCACCTTAGGTGTACGTGGCTGGCGCCTTAGCCGATTGAGCCACAGGCGCCAAGCCCCTAGCTGCCCTCTTCTCAGGATGGGAGCAGAGATGATTAGAGAAAAATAGCCCTAAGATTTAATTAAGCTAATGATTTTTTTTAAAATTTCTTTCTGTGTGACTAAGATGTGATGGTTGCTGATGCCTCTTTGTGACATGAGTTTAGATTCCTGACTTTCGGGGAGTATAGAAGTGAGGGTTTGTAAGAACCGGCAGCTCCGCCTGGATATTTCCCTACACAGTTCCTGACATAAACAATAACCTATTGCCTCTGAGACCCCTTTCTGCTATAGAGAGTGTATGAGTTTCACTTCTATTTTCTGGAGCTCTCTCATCCTGACAGGTCTTCTCGTGAACAGAACACCTTCAAGGTGGTTGTGTTAGTTTCCTATTACTGCGTACAGATCACCATAAACTCACAACACAAATTTATTATCTCACAGCTGCTTTGGGTGAAGAGCCTAGGCAGGGCTAGCTGGGTTTATCTCTCAGGGCCTCGAAAGGCTGAGATAAAAATGCCAGAAGGGTGGTATATAGGGAGACAAAGTCTCATATAATATAATTACAGGGGTTATGTCTTATAGACATAACCCCTGTAAGGCATAGATTCTCCCCATACTCAAAGAAAGGGGCTTATGCAAGGGTTTGACTACCAGAAGGCAAAAACACTGGGGGTCCCCTTAGGGTCTGTCCACTACAGTGACTAAATTCTATTTATCATCTATCTCCTCCATTTGGTCCTTGGGAACTTCTGGATTCTTGACATACTACACTGGGTGACCAGGGGCTCTTCTGATAGCCGGTCTCATCCTTGTCTTCTCAGGCTACAAGAATTTACTAACTAAGATGTAGGCAAACATGTATAGATTTCCCAGGGTCTTAGTGAGGCTCTTACAAAATGCCACTCTTGCATCTAATTCAAGCTTCATTTCTCACAACCCTACTTAAGCCTTCACACACTTCACTCAGTTTGCTCTGCTATGGGGACAGAACAGAAATGGGCACTTATGTTTCTGGAGCTCCAAGTCATCTACATGGTCTCTCGGATGGGTTCCCTGGAAGTCATATTTTCTTGCCAGGAGGTATGCAAGAAGATGGAGGGAGGACATAAAAAAGCCATCATTTTTATCCTAGGGTTCCTTAAAATGATATGCTCCTTTTTCCATTTTTTTTCTAAGTTGTCTCATTTTTCCCTTTTCCAGGCCAGTTGGTAATGTGTAGGTGGGAGCTCTCTGTGTGGCAGGCGGCCCTTCAGAATTCTGCCTATGATTTTTGCCTTCTGGTATCCAAATCTTTGTAAAACCCTCCCTGCTTCAGTGTGGGCTGGACCTCCTGACTCAGCCCTAGTGAACGGAATATGGCAAAAATGATGAGATGTCATTACTGAAACTAGGTCACAAAAACACTCTGACTTCTGTATTGTTTATGTCTCTCTTAGAGACACTAGCTGTCATGTTTGACCTGCTTTATGGAAAGGTCCACAGAGCAAGGAACTGATGTCTCTAGCTGGCAGTCTGTAGGTCTCTCCACACCCTGTGAATGAGCTCAGACAGATTAACTTGGAGAGGACTCCGCTCTGGCTGATGTCTTGACTGGATTATGAGACTCTCAAGCCAGAAGCCACCAGCAAAACCAACCGTATATTCATGACCTGTGGAAAATGAACTAATCAATGTTCATCTTTTTAAGCCACTAAGTTTTATTTTGCAGCAGTAATCAAATACATTGTGCTCTGTGAGCAACTCCCTCCATGGTCCACTGGGCGGCAATGACTTAACAAAGTTTCCTTTTAACTCACACAACAGGGTAATGGCTCTGCTCTACCTTGAATCATGACTATAGGCTCCAGAAACAGCTGTGGCAGAGGACAGTGGCATGGTCAGATGTGGGGTGGGAAGATTTTCAATCTTCAAGCCTATAGGTGGATTTTATCACTTCTCTTTATATCTTTGTTGCAAAAACCCAGATACCTGCCCCCATATGATTGCAGGTGAGGGTGAGAACCCCAGAAAAGCACAGGGATGATGATGGTGAGTACAGACAATCTCTGTCCTGCAGGGTTTTTTTTTTTTTTTTTTCAGAAAGCCGCAGCTATATCTCTGATGGTTCCTTACTGCTTTCTTTCTTTCTTCTTTTTTTGTAGAGACAGAGTCTCACTTTATCGCCCGTGGTAGAGTGTCGTGGCGTCACACTGCTCACAGCAACCTCCAACTCCTGGGCTTAGGCGATTCCCTTGCCTCAGCCTCCCAAGTAGCTGGGACTATAGGCACCCGCCACAATGCCCAGCTATTTTTTTGTTGCAGTTTAGCTGGGGCTGGATTTGAACTCGCCACCCTCAGTATATGGGGCCGGTGCCCAACCCACTGAGCCACAGGCGCCACCCTTTACTGCTTTCTTTCTAGTTCACAGATACCTGGGCTTATTTTTCTCAGCTTGGAGATTGACTGGAAATCATGAGACAATAGGAAGTTGTTCGTTTGCAAGAATTGTATATTGAACGCAGATTTTCTACCCCATGGAGTACTTAACTTGAGATGGATAATCTTAGAATCACCTTCTAGTTTGGGGCAAGTATCGATCAAAACACTTTGCATGTGGAGCAAGCCCCAGCATGACTTGACTCCAGTCTTCTCTGATCCCAGCCCTTCAGCCAGGGTGACCTTAATCCACTTTCTCATATTCTCTATGTTCTTTGTCAAGTCTCAATTTTCACCACACTTCTGTGTTTTTTCTCCTGACCTGCTTTAACATCATCAGATCTCAGCAAATTTGTTTCTTCCATAGATAAACTCTCCCTGACTCCCCACCTTGTAGCAGGTTTTCCTGGTACTCACACCAATGACGCCTTCTATGTTCTGTTCTTCTATTTGTTGGTGTTTATAGCTACGTGTATTTGTGACAACCTTTGGTTAATATTTATTCTCTTTTAGATTGTTAGAGCCATGAAATTAGAGACTGTGTTTTGCCCAAGATAATATCTTTGGTGCTTAACAAGCACATTGTTCATGAATATTTTTGATTGATTGAATAAATGAATGAATAATCTTAGACAAATCTCATTAACCCTATTTCTAAATTGGGGAGGTTTCTAAGGCCCATTAGAGACCCAACAACATCTGCAGTAATGCAGGGACAGCTAGAGAATGTTGACATGAGGATAAATGTAGGAATTTTCTTTAAAGGGGAACCCATTCTTTTAGGCTGAATGATTTCCCTCCCGGAGGAATGTTTCTCCCGCCACAACATGACTAAAACACAGATGGGCACTTGTCTGATGCTCTCTGTGGGTCGCTAGGCGGAGAACTGACCTACGGGGAGCATTCTGACCAGTACTGAGCAACCCCATTTCTTCCCTCCCCAGATCAAATTTTGTCCTGTTACATTTTGAGATTTGAAGAAAGGGAAGAATGCCTGAGTCCTATTTTTAAATGGCACTTATTCCATTTATTTTTTTTTCTCCTATTTACTTATTTTCTCCCAAGAGTTCTACCCTCAAATGATTTTCTTTCCCTCTGACTTTGTCTGTGTCCCTGTGTCTGTGATGCTGATTTTTTTTTTCAAGTTCAATATTCAGCTGAAATGAAGTAAAGGTGGCTTAGAATCAACCTGGAAGTAGGGGGTAGAAAGTCATAAAAGCACAACAACCCAGAAGCTTTTATGTACTGGGTACAGTTCTCTCTCTCTCTCTCTCCCTGTCTCCTCACCCCTTCTTGCCCCTGCACCTTGGATCTCACCACCACTTCCTAAAATCTTTATCAAATCTTCATGTAAGAGAATGAATGGTAGGACATCACAAAAGGTCTGGCCTAGAATTATAAACAGGAAGCGAGGGATAGAAATCCACCTGCAGCAACTATAAAGATAAAATATCCATGAATAAAAACTAATAAGAGATGTGAAGAAAAAAAAAAGAAAAGAAAGAGACCCATCTGCATTTGAGTCCTTATCATATGTCAGGAACTATCCATTCATCACCTCATTCAATTCTTGCAAAGGCCCTGGGCTGTGGGGAAACACAGGGATATCTCCATTTTCTAGATGAAGACACTGAGGTTTAGAGAAGGTCAGCATTATGCCCTGGTTAAACCATGGGTCTGTGTCAGAGCCGGAATTTAAATGTAGATTTGACTCCAGCACGTACATGATTGTCACCTCTCTCCAAGTATGTAGGGAAAGAAACACGAAATGTGCAGAATAAAATCAGCAGCAGGTAAACCTCCTCCTGGAACTGATCGTGCGGTGGGAGAGTAAAAAACCAAGTGTTTGCGATGTCCTTCGGTTGCAGTGAATTCCCTAATTCCAAAACATGTTTAAGGATTTCGTGAGGGTCATAAATCTGTTTTGTGCAGAAGAAAAAAAAGATAATGAAGATAAACTTAAAGTACACGATGACTATGCCGACACGGCAGTGCCCGGGGAAGGGTGTTCTGCCAGCTCACCCATGGCCACCTGTGCTTCAGATTTTCCGAGTGAGTTTCTGTATTTACTCGCTCTCATGGCAAAAACTCTCAGAACACATCCTGGTCATTTGAAAATCCATGTTGACATAAGCTTTTCTGGAGTTGCTTATAATTCCATAGTAACCGAGAGCCTCTCCTAGATGTTTTCTTGGCTTTATTCATCTGGGTGCCCTGCATTTTAGAAATGGGCAACAGTGTTGGTTTTGCTTAATCTCGGTTCTTTCTTTATGCCCAGAGGCCAAAAGGGAGAAAAGTGTGAGGAGAATTGGGGAATTCTCAGCCAAATTGAATGAGAAAATGGAGGCAATTATCTGAAAAGACATGTGAAAACCTGTTATCACTCAGAATGAAAGGTAAATGTTTTCAAATATCTGTTTCATTTGGACTAAGAAGACTTGAAGAGATTGCAATCTTTTCCTTCTCATGCATAAATCATTGAGTTACACATTTGCAAGGATCAAGGTGTCACTGAAGTACTTGTTTAAAAATAAATATTGCTTTTCACAGAAAGGCTAAATTCGTTCTCCAGGGAGCTGTAGTCATGGCAATGACACTTTAGAACTAAAATCAACAGGACTGTCTTTGATGAAGCTAGTTATGGCACGGTTTATAGAAATACACATATGTTGCCTATTTCGCATTTAAATCGTTAAATTAATGCTTTTGGACATCATTGTCTACAGTTCTTAAATTATGTTTCTCTGAAAATACGTGTGACTTTTGCTTCCCTGATTTAAAGGCTGCTCTTAGCAGCAGATCAACGACAAAATCCAAGGTCCATCAGCTGTATCTGAAAAAATAAGTTTCTCGCTTAGACGAAAACTTTCTTTCTCAGCTAAACTGAATGGGTTTTGAATTAAAGTTATCTTGTTCCTTTTTCCCTTCCTATTTTAGGAAGGTGGTCACTCCATACATTGTTTGCAGAATGATAATCTCAACTCTAGATTTTTAATTTTTTCAGGTGAGAAATTTTCTCAGGTTTTTTTTCCCCCCCGTGCTTATACAAACTTATGGTGAAAAGTTTGGACAGTATTGTAAAAATGAAGGAGAATAAGAACACCCCTAATTCAAAACTTACAGAAAATATCAGTGATCTGTGGTGTGCATATATGTGTATATATATGTGTGTGTGTATACATAAAATAGAGGCTTAAAATATATCCACCTGTATGTCCTGTTTTTCAAATTTTTCAAATTTCACATATCTTGAGCATTTCCCCTGTCAATGATATTTTTTTAAAAACTCATGTACAGTAAATGAATACTATTTCATGTCCTAGATGTTTTATAATGTATTTAACTCTTCACTCTAGAGTTAAATTTTTGACTCTGAGTTTTACTTATGTAATAGTACTATTATTTCTGTTTATGTCATATGCTTAAGACTGTATTTTAAATAATAATAAGAAAAGTAAGAATAAATTGTTAGTTTAGAAGCTTTCTTATGTCCTGATCTAGAAAATTCAGCAGAAAGTACTGACAATATATTTTCTTCTAGTTTCTTCTGGAACTTTATTTTATTTATCTTATCTTTAGTAAAAAAAATTAATCAAGTTTTACTTAGTAAAGAAAACTACCATTGCTTGGGACATCAAATCATGTCTTTATTTAAAAATACCATAAATGTAAATTATATTATGACATTTGAACTTTTTATATATAATAGATTTCCCATACTCCCACCATGTAATACCTTCTGATTCCTTTATTTAATCCTTTTCTCTATCTAAGGTATTATTAGGAAACTTCCATCTTGGGAATGGAGACAGAAGGCACTTCCAGTCATTATTAACCAGTTTCTCAGTTTTGTGACTTTGGGTCCAAAAGAGGTAGGGTGACCAGACGTTCTGCTTTTGGTGGGACAGTCCCGCTTTTTAACAATTTGTCCCATGTCCCACAGCGTTTTAAAAAACTCCCAATTTTTGGAAAGAATGCACAAACGGGTGAGAGAACAGGAAAGGAATATATGGTTTTCAGCTGCCATGTGGCTATTTCTCCAGAATATAGGTTTTATATTATTTTTGTTAATTTTATAATGTTAAACTGTAAAATGACAAATAATTGTCGAGAAGTAATTATCGAGAACTGCTTATCAAAGTTTGCATTGTTGTCAGGCCCTGCCCTGCTTGGTCCCCTGCCGGGTCCCCTGCCCTGTCCCTTGCCCCTGCCATGTTGTCCTGCTTTACAAATGTTAAAATCTGGTCACCCTAAAAAGAGGCAGACCCTGTGTGTTTTCTGAAAGCTTCTGCTGAGGCTTTCCTGAGGTGTAAGGGGAGGCAGCAGGCAGGTTCTGAGCCTCCCTCTGCTCTCCCACCTCCAACACTCCCTTTCCTCTTAGAATAGCTGCTCGTGACTGCAGGAGGAAAATGGATCATCTGAATGATGACTCTCTTCATGCAAAGGCCTTTCTGTTGGTTTTTAACACCTGTCGTTTTGCTCCTCAGTAACAGGAAGAAAAGAATTCCTGATATAAGTAAACTTTAATATTTGATATCTTTAAGACTTTAAAATATTAGCTTCTACTGCTTATATTTTATTGCTTTATTTAACCATGCAGATTATGCTGATCACTATTCATAATTTTATTATATTCCCCCCCAAAATGCTTTGTAATTATCAGTAAGTTTTTCTGAAGAAGAATTAGGAGAAAAAGAGAAGAAGGAGAAGTGCTTATCTCTCCCTCTACCTCCACATTTGATGGACAGTCTGGTTATACATATCTTAAAGGATAATAACAGCTCCAAAGAGGAGCCTGCAAATTCCTTTTCCCATTTGACTCCTCTTGGGAATGTCTCAAAGGAGTCACCTGTGAATTTGGCTGCTATTCAGTTGACTGAATGGTACTACCCGTTCTCCAGGTCTTTGACGAGCCTAGGAATAGGTTGCTTTGGGCAGGCAAGATTCAAGAAGTCCCAGAGCAGGAAATTTAGAAAAAGGAGAGACTGTACAGGAATGAGAGCAGAGTCTGAAGGCGAACTCTTGCTGGTGCTGAGCGGGAAGGACCGGATGCAAGCGGACAGGCCAGGTGGGCAGGGCACTGTGTTGGTAACTATCAGAGGGATAAATGAGAGACAGTTGTGCTTGAGAACATGTTGTTCTCATTGGCTTTTGCCTTATTTACCCTTAGAGTTCAGGGCAACCTAACTGATGAGGAAGGTTGTGAACCAACCATCCTTATTTAATTCATCCCTTACTCATTTTGCTGATGATCTTTCCCCCACCAAGAGTCCTTTTCAACAAGGTTGGGCAAATACAGAATAATGAATTCAGCAGAGCTTCTGTGAACTTGCTGGCTACTTATCATATTCTTTTCCTCTTAATTATTTGGCCTTATTTTTCTTTTATAATGAAGATTAACATGGTGTTACTAATTTATAGAATGGCTTTATCCAGGCCTTGAAGTGTTAATTCTCATTGACTATAGTAATACTGGGTCACTATTTTTCCTTTGACAACTCTCTTTTTTGAGAGCTATTTGCATCAAAAACACACTGAGTGAATGTGTTTTTAGTTTTATGAAAATGAGTGTATTTGAAATGTATCTTGAGATTCTTGGCTTTCTTGAAGAGAGGCACCCTATCTTTCTGTGTTTTACGTTCTGTTGAAAATCTCAGAAACATATGTTATAGGCAAAGAACGTTTTCTCAGTGTGCATGAAGGTATTATCCTGTCACTTGGCAGTTTGATGCTTGTAGTTAAAGGCAGAACAAAATTCAGATATTCTATTATTTTCTATCATTTCTTTTTAAGTCATCTTTGGCTTCTTCTATTTTATTTCAGCTGTATTTATCCCCAGTGTTGGCTAAATATAGCATTTACCATATGAACATGTAGACATAAATTTACTTATTTTATCCAAAAAGCTTGCCAAGGCAAGAAGGTAATTGCAGTTTTGAAGGAGTGATATGTAGTTTTTATCTAATATAAGCTTAAAGGATGAACTTAAAATACTTTTGTTGGATGCACTGGATGTCTAATCCTCATTCTCTAATTGCTGTTATATGTAAGCAGCAGAGGCCGGAGAATCCACGAGAAGCATGGTAAAGGGTTAGGATCTTTATGGAGGTCAGCAGTTCAGGCAGACAATTCAGTTCTTTTCTTTTCCCTCCTACTAAACTCCAGGCAGTCACGTATTTTCAGGGAATGGGTAAAGGAGACCTAGGATGCATAAATAGTACTGAAAAGGATATTTTAAAAATTACGTGTCAGTGCAATCACACTAATAAGAAAGCATTTTCCTAGTGCAAGATCATTGACCCCAAAATTAGCCTCCTGAGGCTAACAGTGGACTTTAAATTCATAGGGTTGAAAGAAGTTATAAGGTAATATAATCTATATCCCTATTTTCATATTAGGAGTAGCTGCCTAAGAGAAACTCTAGTCTCTTTCCCAAGATCACTGATTTAGTTATAGCGTTTGACATTTTGTACCCATTGACCACTCCTCTTACCCGAAAAAATTTTAAAAATATACAAATTTATATAGGTAAAATTTATATATTTATGTATTTATAATGTCAGTTTATATTTTATATTTATATATTTATAATGTCAATTTATATTTTATATAAATACAAAAATTTATATTTTTAACACATAGTCCAATTTGCAATATCAAACCTATAATTACTATTTGTTTTTTGAGGGAATTTTTCTGTCTCCTTGAAATTCTATGATTTTTCTCTATTTGTACCCAATCCATTTTTACCTTCTGATTGCTAATATAATGAGAACTAATATTTTATTTGTCATTTATAATGTACCAGGGACTCTATGAACACAGGCAACAAGTAGTTCAGAATATATTATAATGATTTTGATAAACTTGATATTCTCGGCCAATGAATATCTAATCAACATGAATCATTTCTGCTACATATGCCATATATGTTCCTGAAAATGTTTTAGTAGCGTTATTAATATATGTAAATAGAATTATACTGATATATTCCTAAGGTTTTTTTTTTTGTACATGAAGAGTTTCCTTGACTTGTTTTTGTGTGAGTTGCTTATGATGAACTCTTACCGTTTTTTTTTTTTTTGTGTGTGTGTGTGCCCAAAATAGCCTTTATTTGACTTATTTTTGAAATATATTTATGTGGCATACAGAATTACAAGTTGATAATTAAGGTATTCTGAATACTGGTCCCTCAAATGTGTCTGTGTCTTAGATCCTGGGAACTGTGAATATCTTAACTTACGTGGTAAAAGGAACTTCGTGTGTGATTAGGAGCTTGAAATGGGATATTATCCGAGTGCTTTCTGGGTGAGCCTACCCTAATGTTATCACAAGTCTCATGATGAAAGGGAAAAAATATATACAAGAGGATGTAATATGATACACTGCAGATTTTGAAGGTGAGGTGACCATAAGTCAAGGAACACAGGTGTCCTACAAGCAGGGAAAGCTAAGGGAACAGATTCCTCCCTACAGCCTTTGGAATTGTCCCTGCCAATGCCCTAATGTTAGCTCAATGAAACTGATTTCAGAATTATCTCTATAAATCTCAGACAATAAATTCATATCATTTTGAACAACTATGTTTATGGCTATTTGTTTTAATGGCAATAGGAAATTGATACAATTTCTTTTAGTAATTAAAAAAAAGTTCTACTATATTTCATTTGCATTAAAAAATCTGCTATTATTCTTATCCTTGTTCACTTGTATGTTATATGCCTTTTTCTCTTGACCATTTTTGAAATCTTCTTTTTATCCTTGATTTTGAACAATTGATTACGATACGTCTTATGTACTTTTTTTTTTCATGTTACTTGTGTTTGCAGTTTGTTGAGCTTCTTGTATTTGTAGGCTACAGTTTTAAATTTGGGGCCATTTTTTGTCAATGACATTTTTCATAGCTATACTCCCTCCCTCTAACTTTTACCTTTTCTTAAGCTGATTTGGATTGAATGTATTTTAGGCCACTTGATTTCCTACAGGTCACTGATGCTTATCTCAATTTTTAGAATTCTTCTTCTCTGTTTCATTATAGGAAGCTTTTATTTCATTTTTACAAGATCCCTGATCTTCTATAATGCCTGAGTTGCCATTAATTCTACATACCGGTTTGTTGTTACTGATGTTGGTTTCCTTAATAGACTATTTTAGAAAAGTTTTAGATTTATAAAAACAATGTCAAGAGATTTTCTATATACTCCCACATATTCTTTATTCTACTACTGATAACTTGGTTTAGCATTGTTCATTTGTTACAATTAATGAACCAGTATTGATATTTTATTATTAGCTAAAGTATTATTAACTAAAGGCCACACTTTATTTAAATTTATTAACTTGTACCTATTGTTGTTTTTTTGTTTGTTTGTTTTTTTGCCTTGGGCTGCGTTTGGACCCACCACCTCCAGCATATGGGGCCAGTGCCCTACTACTTTGAGCCACAGGCACCGTCCAGCCTATTGTCTTGTTATAAGATTTCATCAAGGATGTTACATTTACTCAATTTATCTTTTATTGGTTCTCTTGGCTGTGATAGGCTTTTAGACTTTTCTTGTTTTCAATAACCTTGATATTTTGAAGTGTACTAATCATATATTTTGCTAATTCTCCCATAATTTAGACTTTTATTATAGTTTCTCTATGATTAAGCTGGAATGATGCGTTTGGAGGAGAGAGCAAAGAGATGTGCCATTCCCTTAATAATATCAGGAGCGTACACTGTTAACATGATTCATCACTGTTGATGCCAACCTTGAGCCCTAACTAAGATGGTGTTTTTCAAGTTTCTCTACCATAAAGTTACTTTTTTCTGTCTTTTCTATATTGTTCTCTATGGAAAAATGTCACTATGTACGTTTCATACTGAAGAAATGAGCAATTAAGCACCATATCCTTGTGGATAGTGTCTAAATAAATAGATAGTGGATAGTGTGCATAAATCATTTGGAATTCTGCATGAGAAATTTCTTTCTTCTTTCCCTTCTCTCTAGCTTCCCTTCCTTCCTTCCTTCCTTCCTTCCTTCCTTCCTTCCTTCCTTCCTTCCTTCCTTTTAGATGTCAAAAGATGGGAAGGTACCATAGATAACCAGGCCAAGTAATGTTAATAGCAGAGACTTATTAAGAGCCTCTACAAGCATGTGGGCTGCCACCCAGAATGCAAGATGGTGACAGCACTGAGTTAGGGTAAGAGGCCTTTTCGAAAGCAGTTCAGAGTGTGATATAAATGTAGCTTAGGAGGTGACAGAGCATGCCATGACAAAGATCAAAGGTCATCTTCTGGAGGTCTTATAAAAGGTGGGAGGGCCATCTGCTGGAAAAACAAGGTGAGTTAGCTTTTTAAAACTGCACAGGGGTACTAGCTAGGATGGAAAATCCACACTACACAACTTTCCAGGAGGAATTGCCCTGCAATATTCTAGCAATATGGGACTTCAGCCACTGTTCTGTGGTTCCATCTCCAGGCCTCTGGCCTGGCCATTGTTCTGCAGTTTGACCTTTGGCTTACCTCATTCAACATCTTGGCCCAGTTCTTCTAAATGACTGCCTCACCAAAATGATGGGGCTTATGCTAAGAGGCTATCTAAGCCCCCCCTTTTTTTTTTTATCTTATTATTATTTTTTTTTTCTGAGGCTGGGTTTGAACCCACTGCCTCCAGCATATGGGGCTCGCACCCTACTCCTTTGAGCCACAGGCGCCACCCAGCTGAGCTTGTTCTAAAGTTGCAGTGTGTTCATCTGACTGAGTTTCAGAGGGTCAGTGCTGGTTCAGGGATTTCACAGGGTGTACAGAGGTTTTCAACCTTCCTGAGTGGTCCTCAATACTTCCTAATGTATTTTCATTGTTACAAAGGGATCATGACCCACAGGTTGAGAAGTCCTGGGAGGATGAATGTGATTCCCTGTCTCCAGGGGAGGGCAATGTCACTTCCACTGCCCCTCTTTAATAGAGAGAGTATAGTCCCAGCACAGGCCCCTTCCTGAGCCATTTCTTACTCCAGGAACTGAGATGGGGAAGGGCTCAGGCCTGGTGTCTTCTTTCCTGAGCCTCTAGGAAAACTCAGTGCCCACAGAGCTCTGAAGATCTCTCTTTCTCTCTCTTTTTCTTTCTTTCTCTAGGAGTGGGCTCCTAGATAGTTATTTTATACTTTCTGTTATAATCCAATAATACTTTGTTTATTTTGTTGCTTAAATTGCTTCCTGCTTTGGCCATTGGTAGTTTTGCCACTTGACCCTTATGTCCCTTTGATATATCCCCAATATTTGTGGGTTTTTAAAAGCACTTTATACTTTCAGCTCATACTTTATATTTACTTCCCCTGCCTAGAATTAGCTACTTCTACAAGGAACCCTGATTTCTCTTGCTAGAGAATGGAATTAGAAACCAAGATCTGCGCATTAGATGTGTTCATTGCTTTGGAAGTGAACATGCTTCTAAGTCATCTCAGATGACAGAGCAAAAATGTATGTAACATACTAGTGTGTTAGTCTGTTAGGGTAGTTATAACAAATCTTTCAGACTCACCAGATCACCAACTTATAGAAAACAAGAAGCTTATTTTTTCACAATCATGGAGGCCAGAAATTGAAGGTCAAGTTGCTCTCAGGGTTGATTTCTCATAAGGCTTCTCTCCCTTGGTTTGTAGGCAGTCACCTTCTCACTGTGTCCCCACAGAGCCTTCCCTCTGTGCATGTGCAGAGGGGGAAAGGTCTCTAGAGACTCTTCTTCTTCTTTTAAGGACATCACTCTTATCAGCATAAAGCCCCAGTTATACCCTCTCTTAACTTTTTATTACCTTATCTCCAAATACAATTACATTGAGGGTTCAGTCTTCGACATATGAATTACATTTGTGGGGTCACAATTTGATCCATAAGAGTTAGCCTTGGTATATTTAAAAGCATTTTTATAGGTAACCATCTGTGTCTATATCAAGCTAATCATGATGTCATACTGATGTATCTATCTAATACTTTTTTCATCTTAGATATTGCAGCTTTCATCTGTAAAAGTTTTATTTGGATATTTTAAAAATATATTCCATGTTTCTACTTAACTTTTTTAGCACATGACATACAGTTATATTAATTACTTTAGTATTTTTTGCTCATTTTTATATCTGCAGTTCTGGATCAGTTCCAATGAATAATTCTTTTTACGTGCTTTCCTGCTTCTTTGTCTATCCGAGAATGTTTGACTAGATAACAAACATTGTGAATTTTAGTATGTTGGGTGCTGAATATTTTTATGTTCCTATAGATATTATTGAGCTTTGTTCTGAGATAGTTACTTGGAAACAATTCGATTCTTTTAGATCTTGCTTTTATGATTTGTGAGGTGTGCCAGGATCACTGATCAGTCTGGGGCCAACTATTTTTCTCTATGGAGTCAAGAAACTCTACCCAGTGACCTATTATTTAAGAGTTTCTACTCTTAGGTTGGAATAGGCATATTCAGAGATCTGTGTGATCACTGGGTTTTGAAGCTTTTTAGGTGATTCTTCTCCATTTGGGAGAGTTTCCTCACTGGGTGTACTCATTAGTACTTCATTAAAATCACAAAGGGGACTCTCTGAAGATCTCTAGTGTTTTCTTTCCATGAAGTTCTCTTCTGTCCTTATTCTAGACTATGAACTCTAGCCATCTTGATCTCCCTGTGCCCTCAAATATAGCTCATCTATTCAGGGTTCTGCTTCTTATCAGTTCCAGGTTCTGATTTGGTCCTTTACCCCTGCATCATGACCCAAAATTCCCTCAGAATCACAAGCTATTGAGTTTACTTCATTTCCCATCTCTTAAGGAATATTTTCCTTCACTGCCTGATGTCCAGTGTCCTGAAAACTGTTGTTCCATAAATTTTGCTAGAATTGTTTGTTCATGGCTCGGCGCCTGTGGCTCAGTGGGCTAAGGTGCCAGCCACGTACACCTAAGGTGGCGGGTTCGAATCCCCAGCCCGGCCCGCCAAACAACAATGATGGCTGCAACCAAAAAATGGCCTGGTGTTGTGGCGGGCACCTGTGGTCCCAGCTACTTGGGAGGCGGAGGCAGGAGACTCGCTTGAGCCCAGGAGTTGGAGGTTGCTATGAGCTGTGATGCCATGGCACTCTACCCAGGGGGATAGCTTGA
>CAUYQV010096982.1:0-16578 GCA_963574575.1 Galagoides demidoff
AGGCGCCCGCCACAACGCCCGGCCATTTTTTGGTTGCAGCCATCATTGTTGTTTGGCGGGCCCGGGCTGGGGATTCGAACCCGCCACCTTAGGTGTACATGGCTGGCGCCTTAGCCGATTGAGCCACAGGCGCCGAGCCACCTAGGTTTGTCTTAAGCTCAAGTGGACCTCCCTTCTTGGTCTCCCAAAGTGTTATAGGTGTGAGCCACCACTCATGCCTGGCCTTTAGTTTAATATTAAACAAAAGTTTAATGATGTTTATATATATATATATATATATTTTTTTTTTTTTTTTTTTTTTGAGACAGAGCCTCAAGCTGTCCCCCTGGGTAGAGTGATGTAGCATCACAGCTCATAGCAACCTCCAACTCCTGGGCTCAAGCGAGTCTCCTGCCTCTGCCTCCCAAGTAGCTGGGATTACAGGTGCCCGCCTGGCTATTTTTTGGTTGCAGCCATCATTGTTGTTTGGTGGGCCCGGGCCAGATTCGAACTTGCCAGCTCAGTTGTATGTGGCTGGCACCTTAGCTGCTTGAGCCACAGGCGCCGAGCCAATGATGTTTAATATTAAAATACAGTATTTTAGTAAACAAAAACTCAAAGGAAAATAATTGTCTTTTTTTAGAGGGATGTGTAAATTCTTTACATGGTAAGTTTGATTTCTCTGGGTACATTCATCCCTATGTTTGAATGTCCTAAGTGTATTCTGTAGATAAATATGCAAATTTCTACACTTACACTCACAGGATCTTATCTTTGCCTAGCTTCCTCTGGAAGACAGGAATCCCTCTTTTAGCACTCTTTCCCCCCTATTTGTGTAGCATTCCTCTCTACATTTTTCCATTAGTGGAAAGAAAAACACCACATCAGAGACTTTTGACCTCAGTTCTGTGTGAAGCTTGAATAAACCACATTCTTGAGAAGACTTGTTAATGTCCTCTAGATACCATTTAGATTCAGAGGTCTTTCAATGTTTTCTTGTTGGCCAAGATTTTGCTTCTTTATACTCATGAAACAGGTTAAAGCAGACTCTTTCAGCCTTTCACTTTGAGAAGCAAATTAGGTGTTTACAAACACTGACTAGGAATACTGGAATGGGTAGGAGTTAGGGGGTGAGAGGAGATGCGTATAAATGCAAATTCCCAGGGAGAGTGGGAATGTTTTCTTCTACAATTGAGATTTCCTGCAAATCCTGGAGTTGGACTGTAAAAGTAGCAGTGGCTCTCAGTAAGAGCCACATGTGGCTGTCAAATGGTGGTTGACAGTTTTATGCAATTTTTGAAAACTCTTTGTACATGTTTTTGACTCTATAGTTAGTACTTGATGAAGTACTTAAAATCAGAGTTTAATATTTGCATTGTATAGTTGAGGGAATCAAAGCCCAGAGAGGTTAAGTGGTAACAGTAAAGTAACAAAGTCAGTTACTTACAGCTAGCTAGTAAGTATCTGGGCTGAGATTTGATTATTATTGTACTAGGCACTGGAACAAGAAATGAAGTACCTTTGTACCTTTTTTGAAAAATTAAAGATAAGAATAACATATTTAAAGAAAATGTCAGGTACTTTCACTTTTATTTTCTTATTGATCCTCACAAGCATGCCACCAGTTAACCTGTATTTAGCTGGGCAGTAGACTCAGAGAGATTAAGAGTCCCTAAGCCCCCCTAGCACTTTGTGAGACTGAAGCTGGGAGTTCAGTGGCAATGTAGCAAGACCTCCTTTGTACCAAAAACAAAACAAAACAAAACAAAAAACTGGGCCTGGTGGCATGGGCCTGTAGTCCCAGCTACTTCAGGAGGGACGAATCGCTTGAGCCAAGAAGTTCCAGGCCATAGTGAGCTATGATTGTGCCATTGTACTCCAGTCTGGCTGATGGAGTCAGACTGTTTCTCAAAAAACAAAAATAAAACCAAAAACAAAACAACAACAACAACAAAAAGTGCCTAAGTAGTAAGCGCTCATTTCATACTCAGAACCTTTGACTCACATTCCTTACTTGTATTACACTAGGAAGATACAAATGGAGAAGTTGTCAGAGTGAGATCAGTGTGTGCAGGATAAGCACACTATTTAAAGAAATCCTGTGGCAATGTGGTTTTTAGTCTTGAGATTTGTGTCTTTCAAGTTTTCTTCACACATACTTTTTTTCCCCTAAGAATAAATATTCTCTTGTGGGATATACTCAATGTTGTGCTTTGCAAATGGATTCATTCATTGAACCTAAATTTCGAGCAGATTGGTTTCAAATTAAAACCTTGGACAAACCAGTTTTGCCTGTATTTAAGAGTTAAAATGTCTCAGTTAAAAGAACATTTTTAAAGACATTTTAATTTACTTTGGATATTTTGTACTTTCCCTTGATACATGGTTTTAGTGTTAATTATAGTAATATAACCGTTACTGTTCTGCAGATGGGGAAGCTCAGCGTCAGAGGGTTTGTGTAATATGCCCAAGATCACATAGTAAGTGGCAGAGTTAGGACTTAGATCTAAACCTATCTTATTTTAATATTATTAGTAATTGGGCGGTGCCCTCAGTGAGTAGGGTGCCAGCCTCATATATTGAGGGTGGTGGGTTCAAGCTGGCCAAACTGCAGCAAAAAAATGGCTGGGCATTGTGGCGGGTGCCTATAGTCCCAGCTACTTGGGAGGCTGAAGTAAGAGAATCACCTAAGCCCAAGAGCTGGAGGTGGCTGTGAGCTGTGATGCCATGGCACTCTACCGAGGGAGATGAAGTGAAACTCTGTCTCTAAAAAAAAATCATTAGTAATTATCTGCAGTTTTTTTTTTTTTTTTTTTTTTTTTGAGACAGAGTCTCACGCTCATCACCCTGGATAAGAGTTCTGTGACATTGTAGCTCGCAGTAGCCTCCAACTCTTGGGCTCGGGTAGTGCCTGTGGCTCAGTGAGTAGGGCACTGGCCCCATATGCCAAGGGTGGTGGGTTCAAACCTGGCCCCGGCCAAACTGAAAAAAAAAAAACTCTTGGGCTCATGTGATCTTCTTACCTCAGCCTCCCAAGGAGCTGGGACAACAGGCACCTGCCATGATGCCTGGCTAGTTTTCTATTTTTAGTAGAGATGAGGGGGGTCTCACTCTTGCTCAGTCTCGAACTTGTGATCTCAGCCAATCCGCCTGCCTTGGCCTCTCAGAGTGCTAGGAATACAGGGGTGAGCCACTGCATCTGGCCTATGTGCAGTTTTTAGGTATTATATAAGAAGAAACACAAGAAGTGGTTAAAAAGGTAAAAGTCTCAGTTCTTCAGTTCTGACATTGACATAACCTCCATGTCGTTTTTCAGCTTTTCCTCAGCTCTGAGGGGTACGTAAGTTGGTGAGAAACTTCTAGTTATTAATTCTAATACCTATGGGCTGTTGTCATGGTACAAAGAGCTTTGGATTAGGAATCAAGACACCTGGTTTCTATTAAGGTTTCTGTTTAGGTTTGTGTATGCACCTGTGAAGTGAGTTGCATAGACTAAAATGTTATTCAAACTAAATCATGAATCAATTTGAGTGCCAAGCTACTGGCATTTTATAAAACAATAAAACATATCAGTGGCTTGAGTATGTAAGGGTAAGTACTGCTTTGTGAAACATCAGTTATGTGTAAGTATAGGGTACTGGGATGCAATGTAAAATGTAATTTTCACAGTGAGTCTGGTTTCCCTTCCAAAAATTTAGTGGCTTAAAATAACCATTTTATTATATTTTCACAATTTTGTGGGTCAGGAATTCAGACACAGTTCAGCCTATTTATTCTGTTCCACGTGGAGAATGGGATCATTGGGTATTTAGCTGCCAACAGATCTGGTTTGGAGAGTCCCACTTGTCTTTTACTCACTTCCCTGGTGCCTTGACGCAGATGACTTGGCGGGTTGGCTCAACTGGGCTCCTTTCCCTCTTTTTGTATTTTGAGAGCCTCTCTATGTGGTTTCTTTAGCTGGGTAATTGAACTTTTTACATGGCAGCTTGGGGCTCCTGGAGACAGGGCAGGAGCTGGCCTCCCTCTTAGCAGACTAGCCTGGAATCTGGCATAGCATCACTTCCGTTATACACTGTTGGTTAAAGGGGTCCCAGGCTAGTTCAGATTTAGGAGGAGAGGACATAGAATGGCCATTTTGTATTTTATGGCCTGGCGCAGTGGCTCGTGCTTATTGCATTTTGGTACACTGAGGTGGGCAATTTGAGGTGAGGCATTTGAAACCAACATGGACAACACAGTGAGACCATGTCTACAGAAATAAAAATATAGGAGAACAAAGGGACTGTAACAAACTGGTCAACATCTGGAGGTGGCCAGTGTAGGAGGTGGTTAACTATGGAGGTTCTACTGAAAAAAAAAAAATCAGCCAAACTCAGTGGTGTGTACGTATAGTCCCAGCTTTTAGAGGGGCTGAGGCAGGAGGATGGAGGATTGCTTGAGCCTAGGAGTTTGAGGTTATAGAGAGCTATGATTGTTCCACTGCACTGTAGCCTGGGTAACAGAGTGAGACCCATCCTCAAAAAAAGAAAAATAATTTTTGTCCATTAAAAACATGCCACAATTATAGTAAATTAATTATTATTATTTTTTTTTTTTGCAGTTTTTGGCTGGGGCTGGGTTTGAACTCACCATCTCTGGCATATGGGGCTGGCACCCTACTCCTTTGAGCCATAGGTGCTGCCCAATTAATTAATTAATTAATTAATTTTTTTGAGACAGAGCCTCAAACTGTCATCCAGGATAGACTGCTGTGGCATCACAGCTCACAGCAACCTCCATCTCCTAGGCTTAAGCAATTCTCTTGCCTCAGCCTCCTAAGTAGCTGGGACTACAGGTGCCCACCACAATGCCCGGCTAGTTTTGGTTGTAGTTGTCATTGCTGTTTGGCAGACCTGGCTTGGATTCGAACCTGCTAGCTCTGGTGTATGTGGCTGGTGCCTTAGCTGCTATCTGATTAAATTATATATCCAAGCTTTTAAATTCTGTTATTGCTCTTTGAAAGATGATTGCTTTTTTTTTGATACGGAGTCTGACTATGTCACACTCTGTAGAGTACCAAGGCGTCACAGCTCACAGCAACCTCAAACTCTTGGGCTTAAGCGATTCTCTTGCCTCAGCCTCCCAAGAAAGATGATTGCTTTTAATGGAGTTTTTCCTCCTTTATTGGGAAATGGTCTGTTTTTGCTTTAAAAGTTCAGTTTAAGTATGTATATTATTTTTCCATGGAGTACTGATGGTTTTATGTTTTCGAAGAAATGATTTAAAGTTTAAAAATTTCCGTGACCTCCTAAGTTTACTGTCTATTATTATCTAAAAAATACATTTGTCATACAAAAGGATCTGCCTTCTTACAATGACTGAAGATTACATTTGGATTTAATTACTTTCTTCCTGCCTGTACAATCTGAGGCTGTTATATTTTTGTTGAAACCTGAAAGAGTGAGAAATCTGCTTCCCTGCTGCCTTTCCAAATCCCTCCCTGTAAAGAAAACAAAAACATTGGGTAAAGGAAAACTGTTTCAATATCAGCTCCATCATTTAGAAAACAATCAGGTAGAAGTATTATTTTTCAGATGAAAGTGCATATTCAATTTGAGACCACACTGTTACCCTTGTAATAGAAAATGGTAAACACTAAAAGTAGACTAAGGATATACCCAAGGACTATATAAGTACATTTTTTTATAATAGAACTCTTGGTAAACATTTGTGGTCTCAAATTCTAAGTCTTGAAAGAAAGATATCGGTGTGAAATATTTTGTAATTTTATTGAAGTCTAAATTTTTTTTTTTTTTTTTTAGATGAGATCTTCCTTTGTTGCCCAGGCTATGCTACATTGGCTATTCACAGGCACTGTCATTTCACACTTTAGCCTCAAACTCCTGTGCTTAAGTGATCCTCCCACCTTGCCTTCCAAGTAATTGGGACTACAGGCATGTGCCCTTGTGCCCAACTGAAGTCTAAATTGATTCAAACAAGCTGAATGGCTGTGATGGGGAAATTTACTTAGCTTGATAGTAGATTGGCTAGTATAGGATAGTACTTGAAAGATACATAGCATGGTGTCTGGCACATATTAAGCTCTCAGTAAGTTTTACCTATTACTTTACTTATTACATACCCTTGGCTGCTAGCAGATGCCGAGGTAGAATTGTCCCCCTCTTAGGGTATTATCTAGATGAAACTGCTTATAAAATTCTAGATATTTATTTTTAGTCTATCAATAAAATACAGTAGGCATTATGGAATAAGAAAGACTAGAAAAAAAAATCTGTTTCCCAGCTGTCATCTCCACCTCTGACTTCTCTCAGAATTCCAGTTTTTTAAGCTTATCTGTTTTTTCCATTTATCTCAGTAAACCACAGCACCATTCACCCAATTTCTCAAGAAAGTTACTTTCTTTAAACTTTTTTATCTTTTTAGGGGTTACTCTTTATTCCTTTTCCTTTGTACCCCATATCTAGTCTATCAGCAAGTCCTGCCAGTCTACCTCCCAAATGTCTCCTGGATCTATCCACTTCTCTGTACACCACTGTCATGGTTCAAACAGCTAATATCTGTCATCTCGATCATTGTAATAGGCTTCTAATTTAGTTTTTCTGATTTCAGGCTCTTTTCTTAAAAAAAGAAAAAGACACCCTTCTCATTACAGCCAGCGTGGTCTTTTAAAACAGAATGAAATCATGTCATTTCTTTGTTTAAAACTTAATTACAGGTTCAGTGCCTGTAGCCCAGTGGTTAGGGTGCCTGCCACATTCATCAGATCTGGCAGGTTTGAACCTCCCTGAGCCTGCTAAGCAAAAATGACAACTACAACAAAAAAATAGCTGGCCGTTGTGGTGGGCGCCTGTAGTCCTAGCTACCTTAGAGGTTGAGGCAAGAGAATCGCTTAAGCCCAAGAGTTGGAGGTTGTTGTGAGCTGTGATGCCACAGCACTCTACCAAGGGTGACATAGTGAGACTGTTTCAAAAAAAAAAGAACAAAAAAACCCTTAATTACAGTGGCTTCCTGTCATGCTCATTACAAAATCAAAACATTTTAGATTTATGAAGTCTAAAATGATGGGCTCCTTGCTCTGAACGCATGCTATTCTTCCTTGCCTTTTTTCACACTAGTGTTGTAGTTTTAGAGCTGTTTATCTGGAATCCCCTTCTCCCACTTGGCTCTTCTGTTCTCCCTTGGTAGAGAACTTCTTTGTTCAATGTAAAGGAGGCGTTCTCTATGTTGATCTGCTGGGGTGGGGGATGGGGTGTTGGTTTCCTTTTCCTTCCTTTTTATTTTTTGCAGTTTTTGGCTGCGGCTGGGTTTGAACCTGCCAACTCCAGCATATGGGGCCAGCACCCTACTCCTTTGAGCCACAGGCGTCACCCGCTTCTTCTTTTTTTTTTTTTGGTGAGATAGGAGTCTCACTCTTTTTCTAGGCTAGAGTGCTGTAGTAGTAGCCCAGCTTACAGCAATCTCAAACTCCTGCCTCAGGCTCCTGCCTGAGTAACTACAGGCACCTGCCACAACCCCCAGGTAATTTGTCTATTTTTAGTAGAGATGAGAGTCTTACTCATTCTCAGGCTGGTCTCAAACTCCTGAGCTTAAGTGGTCCCTCTGCCTTGGCCTCCCAGAATGCTAGGATTATGGGTATGAGTCATTGCGCCCAGCCTGATCTGCTGGTTTTAATCCTCTGCATAGCACTTGGGATCATTTGTTTTTCTTCTTACTTGATTATTCATCTGTATCCCCGTAGAAGATAAGTTTCATAAGGCCGGCACATGTCCTTTATCTTTCCTGACTTTGTAGTGTCTAATGTAGATGTTCAATGAATATTTGTTGAGTTCATGAATAAATGAATTAATCCTAAAAGCTTGTGAAGTATCATAGATGGGATCTATGATGAAATGATAGGGAAAATCTTTTATGTACAAAATATATTTCATAAAGTGACCAGCAGTCCTTTGGGGAGGGCTATATTTTTTGTTTTTGTGATGTCCTCCTTATATTTTTATTAAAATGCCCTTTCTAGTATGGAATGGTTATGATATTCATTTGTACGGTTTAGAAATACGTTCTTTGTAGGATAAATAATTTGGAAGCACAGTTGTCTTATACTTTTAAATTGGAGTTTTCTTTGAGTTTTAGAGATTTGTAGTTCACTGAAAATAAAGAGGCACTACGTGGGTGTGCCTGGCAGGGAATCTTGCTAATAGTTCTTACTAAATAAAGTTCAATCAATCAAATATTATTGTACTCTTTGAATTCTCCAGAGAAATAAATCATCAGTTTCCATTTAAAGATTGTATTCTGTTTGATTATGTGATGTTAAAATGAAATGTGACATAAGTATCTACAGGTGATAATTAAAAGAAAATAAAAATAATAGACCTTTTAAAATATCTTTTGAGGGAGACAGTTTGTAGATTTAGCAGTGTTTCTTTGAATAACTTTGTCTATATGAAAGCTAACTGAAATTGCATTAAAATTGATCAACACCTAAAAAAAAAATCTCAACTGGTATTGAGACACAGGTAGAGAATTTTTTCTTTGCCTAATAAAAACTGAAAGTGATCTGAGATGTCACTGGTAACAAACTGCTTTGTGTTTCATATAAGAAAACTGATGGTTAAAGAGGTAGTGATTTGTCAAAGGTAATAAAATTATTGGTAGGTCTAGAATTAGAATCCTTTTACCTCGTTCCCAGGCTCCTGAACTTTTTACTGTGGCATAGTGTTTTAGGGAGACATGTTTTAAGAAGTTTCTTTTTTTGGAGTATGATATAGATTACTTTCAAAATATTTTACTAATATTTTAATTCATATTAAATGAGGGGATGTATTTTTAAGTAATTGTTGGATGCAGGAATGTTATGACAGCTGGCCTCTAAAAAAAGTGGTATTTGCACTTATAACTTTTGTCAAATTATGATTTAAAATTAACCAAGAAGATCATAGAAACATTTTGTTTTTTTTTTTCCTGTCTGAAAGAATCTTTACCCCTGGAAATATGAGAGGTTTATAAAATAAATCCAATTCCTCTGAAAATAAGAGTAGTTTTGATGGTTGTCATTTTAAAAAGTTTTTTAATTTTTATTTTATTTATTTATTTATTTGAGACAGAGCCTCAAACTGTCCCCCTGGGTAGAGTGATGTAGCATCACAGCTCACAGCAACCTCCAACTCCTGGGCTCAAGCGAGTCTCCTGCCTCTGCCTCCCAAGTAGCTGGGACCACAGGCACCTGCCACAATGCCTGGCTATTTTTTTTTTTTCTGGTTGTAGCCATCATTGTGATTTGGTGGGCCTGGGCTGGATTTAAACCTGCCACCTTAGGTGTATATGGCTGGTGCCTTAGCCACTTGAGCCACAGGCGCCAAGCCTTAAAAAGTTTTTTTAAAGAGCAGGAATAAGTTTTGCATTTCTAAATCATTTAGGAAATACATAATCCAAGTGTTTTGGGAGGCTGAAGGGGAGGATTGTTGAGGCCAGGACTTGGAAACCAGCCTGGGCAATATAGCAAGATCCCACTGCTAGAAAAAAATTAAAAAACTAGCTGGGTGTGGTGATGGATGACTTTAGTCTCAGTTACTTAGGACGCTGAGGCAGAAGGATTGCTTCAACCTCTGGGTTTGAGGTTACAGTCATCTATGATAGTGCCACTGCCTTCCAGACTTTGTGACACTGAGACCCTGTCACTAATAAAACAAGACCAGCAGTTAAAGTTTAGTAATAATTATACAAACTTATGACTGTAAAACCAATACATAGTAGAGAATTTATAAGCTAGGTACATAAAAATAAAGTAAAAATTACACATAATACTATTTCCCAGGTGTGTTTCTTTCCAATCATTTTGTTCTGTGGATATATGGCATGGTTTTTTTTTTTTTGAAGGCAAGCAAGCATGAAACAAAGTTTATTGAGGAAGAGAAAGCTAGATTTACAGCACAGTAAGAAAGCTTACAAAGTGGGATACATTTGCCATAGACAGTGACTGTAACTCTGGTTGCCAGAGCAAGTAGGCAAAGAAGGCATGTATTTTGTTTTTATTTATTTATTTATTTCAGTTTTTTTTTTTTTTTGGCCGGGTCTGGGTTTGAACCTGTCACCTCCAGTATATGGGGCCGGTGCCCTACTCCTTTGAGCCACAGGCGCTGCCCTTTTTTTTGTTTTTAAATATAGTCAAGGTCATCCTACTCCTCATGTATTTTGTTTGTTTTTCTTTCTTTTTTTTTTTTTGAGACAGAGTCTCACTTTGTTGCCCTGGGTAGAGTGCTGTTGGGTCATAGCTCACAGCAACCTCTAAGTCTTGGGCTAAAGCGATTCTCTTGCCTCAGCCTCCAGAGTAGCTGGGACTTTAGGTACCTGCCACAACACCTGGTTCTTTTTAGAGATGAGGTCTTGCTCTGGCTCAGGCTGGTCTCAAACCTGTGAGCTCAGGCATCCACCCACCTTGGCCTCCCCAGAGTGCTGGGATTACAGACCGGAGCCACCTTGCCCGCCCTTGCTTTTTCTCATTTAACATTGTATCATGAGCGTTTTCCCATGTTCTTTCCCAGTACAGTGGCAGAGTCATAGCTCACTGCAACCTCTAACTCCTGGATTTAAGTAATATACCCACCTCAGCCTCCCAAGTAGTAGCTAGGACTAGATGTGCTTGTCACCATACCTGGCTAATTTTTTTTTCTTTTGTACATTTCTGGTCTCATACTGTTGGGCCTTACTTGATCCTCCCACCTCAGCCTTCTAAAATGCTGGGGTTACTGGTATGAACCACTTGGCCTGGTTCATTTTTTTTATGTTTTTAGAAAGCCTATGGAAACCATAATAGTTCCACAATATTCTTCTGTAATTCATTTAACTATTACCTTATTTCTGGTTATTTAGGATATAATAATTTCTGTTATTGTTAAAATGTTGAAATGAACAATAGGGTATAGAAATCTTTGCTCACATTGGTCTGTTGTTTCTTTTTTTTTTTTTTTATTAGTTGCCTGAAATTATTAATACTTATTGCCAAAATGCTTTTCGAAATGTATGGGAGTGCTTGTTTGAATGTATCCTTAACAATAAACTTGTGCACTGGAGAGAATGTTGCTGTTACCTTGGGGCCTGAAGCACTTTCTGAAAAGTTTAGTAGGTAGCACGTGTCTTTGTTATACCTAGCTAGCTGTTTGGGGTTAGGTATCTGTTCACTTTTATAGAGGAAGACTAATCACAAGATTAATAGGTAGGTGGAATATTTACTCATCAATCTTATCAAGAGCAAACTATCCTGACTAAATATTTAAGTTGTAAGGAGGTTACTGAAGGTTAAAGATTTCCATTAGAGGTTTTGCCCTAAAGTGGGATAAACTAGATAGGCTTTTAGGAAAAGAATAAGGTTGAACTAAATTGCTTAGCAAATTGACCAAAAGAAGCACTCAGTCAACTGTGTGTGTGTGTGTGTGTGTGTGTGTGTGTGTGTATGTATTAAGAAAGACAGGGTGGAAGACCTATTGAATCAAACCTGCATTTTAACAAGATTCCCCAAGTGATTTGTATGCATATTAAAGTTTGAGAAGCACTGGTTTATCCTATACTGTGCCCCATATTAAAAGTTAAATTGACGTTTTGAAATCCTAAGGATTATTTTTGGATGGTTTAAATTTATGTGAGTTAACTATTAACATTTTCCACAAGAGGAGGAGGGTAACTCTTGAATCAGTGTCTCCACCACTTTCAACTGCTGTCCAGCTGCATCTTGGCTTTGGGGCCTATTTAATCCAGAGGAACAATTGGCTAATTCTGCTTGTGGACATTTGGTCCTAGTCTCACCACGCCAAGTATATATAGCTCATTGTTTTAACATATCAGATTTCAATTTGTGGTGTCATTCTGGATAGGCATTTCCCAAATTAAAGAGACTAGTGCTAAAAATAGCATTTTCTTTCTTGTTTTCTCCTCAGACATACTTTATCACCACTTGACATTTTCTAAGGAACCTTAAAGTCGTTTGAAATATTTGATGTTTTATGTGATTAGCAAGGAAACACAGATTTGTATAAACTAGCTTCCTTACAAATTTCATTTTGTGATAATCTGGTTTCTCTTCATGTTATACAATCTTTCGCCTTTTACTAATTTAATTTTGTGAACATAATTATTCTGTTACAGGGCAGTGATAGATAGATAAGAAAAGAACGCTAACTTAGATTGTAGAACAGCACCGTCCAGTAGAAATATAATGCAAGACACATAAATTTTCTAGTAGCCACATTAAAAAATAAAAAGAGGTGGCGCCCGTTGCTCAGTGGGTAGGGCGCTGGCCACATACACTGAGGCTGGCGGGTTCCAATCTGGCCTGGGCCAGCTAACACAACAGTGGCAACCACAACAAAAAAGTGGCGGGCGCCTGTAGTCCCAGCTATTTGGGAATAAAGAAAAGCTATTTGTGTCATAAAACTCTTAAGCCCAAGAGTTTGAGGTTGCTGTGAACTGCAGTGCCAAAGCATCTCTCTACCCAGGGTGACAGCTTGAGACTCTGTCTCAAAAAAAAAAAAAAAAAAAGCAAAAAGAAACACTTTAGTCTTAATAATATATATCTAATATAACATGGTATATCTAACATATCAATATGAAAATTAATAGATATTTCATATTTTTATATTAAATCTTTAAAAATCCAGTATGTGTATTCTCTTCATGTCTTAATTTGTATGTTAATTTTTTTTTTTTTTTTTTTTTTTTGTGACAAGGTCTCACTCTGTTACCCCAGGCTAGAGTGCCATGAAATTAGCCTTACTCACAGTAACCTCAAATTCCTGGGCCCAAGGGATCCCTCCTGCTGCAGCCTTCCCAGGAACTGTGACTATGGGCACAAGGCCTAGCTACTTTATTCTATTTTCAGTAGACAGGGGTTCTTGCTTTTGGTCAGGCTGGTCTCAAGGGACCCTCCTGTCTTGTCTCCCAAAGTGGTAGGATTACAAGGCTCCTGTGCCAGACTGGATGTTAAATTTTCAACAGTTAAAAGAAGTGAAATGTAGTCCAACCAAAACAATAAAACTGTGTTTAATGGGAAAATATTTTATATTGCTTTACTTTTAAAATTTAAACGAACTGAAATCAAATAAATTCAGTTTTTCTATCTCATCAGCTACATTTCAGTATCACCTGGTGTTTGGTGTGTTTATAAGTTAACTGATTTCAGACTTAAAATTGATAAAACATCCTATAGGATAAGTAAATGGATGCCGCAGCATGTTGTAGTCTAACAATACAAATATTTTTGTATAGAGAATAAAGAAAGAATAAAGAAAAGCTATTTGTGTCATAAAGCATTTACTGATTTACTGCCCCCCTCCCTTTGGAATTAATTTAGCCGTCTTCCATTAGTGGTTCACGGTCAGTTTCTTAGCCCTTTACCGCACAAACTTGTGAAGTTAGAGGCAGGAGTTAGGATATCTTCCAGTTTTTCCCCTATAGCCTTAGATGTTTGATTTATAGCCCGCATCCTTTTCAGGAAAGTGAGGCAAATGTGGCAAATAAGATAGTCTGAGTGGTGCTAGTTTGGCCCAAAGGTTGTAAAATTTTCCGTGTAGCTGGGTTTTCCAGGTACAGGCTAAAATACCAACGTCTGGGCCTCACCTTTGTTGATTCCGATTCCTGAAGTTTAGAGTGAACCCCTGACAGTTCCATATTAAATAAACCGTTTTAAGTGTTTCTGAAGTTCAAGAACGTTTGGGATCATCATATCCAGCAATTGACTCTCAAAGGCATTTAGCACGTCATGTTGCTGTTGCCACGTGTTCGATTTTCCCCAGGCTTAGGCTTGCCAGGAGTTTTCTTTTCCTCCCCCTCCTGCAAATGGGTTTTGCAGGCTGTTAAAGCCAATCCTTGAAGATTTGCCCTGACAGCGTCCCGCGTGCTGTTAAAGAGACCTGAGCTTGCAGAGGTACACCGTAGCCATGTGACTGCTAAACCAGTTGCCACAGGGGCGGCCATTTTTGAGGCGGGCACCCAACCCCACGCCCTGGGAGCCTCGGGGGCAGCGGGGGATGCTGTTACCCGGACTCAAGATGGCCACCACGCCCGCTAGCCCGCGGGCCAGCGAACCTGCACGAGACGTGCGGGCTGCTCGCCGCGGTCCACTGCGCCCCGGGCAGACCTCCAGCCGTCCGCCCGGGGGCGGAGTGCCCGCCCTCCCTCAGGCGGCGGCCAATCAGCGCGCGGAGCCGGCTCGCCCGGGGCGGCTCGCGCGCGGGGTGTGTGAGGACGCGCTCCCAGTTGCTGAGAGCCTGAGCAGCCGAGCAGTTGCCGTATTACCTGCAGCTGCCCGGGCGGACGCAGAGCATCGGACGCGGGCGCTGTGGCTTGGGGCAGGAAGGTGAAGGCATGTCGTCCGTCAGGTAACACTGCTCCGCAGCTGGGCGGTAGCTTCCTTACCGTCTCAGAGCTGTCGCCCCCTTCTCCTTCCTGGGTGGTCTGGAGCCTCCCTTTGCCATCGGTCCCCCTCGTGTTGGAGATTCTTTTTGCACTTCCCATGTGGGCATTTCTGCTTTCCTCAGAAGTTTTTGGGTCTGTGGCACATGGCGGAGCCCTATTAGTTGCTGCATCGTTGAGGTGTCCCTCGCCCAGGATCCGGGGTGTGAGGCTTCCTTCTGTGTGTACTGGGGATTTCTCATGCAAAATGCCAACACCCCTCCCCCCCGTCCCCCGGCGGTGACCCACGGCCCAAGGTAACGTGACGTGCACAATGTGTGTCCATGCCTGCATGTCATGCCTTCTCACAGAACTTCATTGTTGGTCACGAGCACAACTCCAAAGTTGACCCTTCTCTGTTGCAGGTGTATTGACTCCAAGTTTTGAAACTGTGTGCCCCTGAAATGTTTGCTTATGGTTGGAATTAGTACCCTGGTTCCCGAAAGTACCATGTTGTTTACCTCCTTTTAGCTGAGAGTCACAGGTGAAGTGATTTTTGAGATGTAAGGAAAGCAATAAAACTGGAGATTTCCCCCCAATTGCTCCTATCAGTTTTGAAGGTTCTTTTTATTTTTTTGTTAATGGCAACAGGGTAATGGGCTTGTCCACTTTCTGCCAATAGCTTGCACTGAATGTTTAACTTATGCTAATTTAACTATTTATAAAAAGAGATATTGCCAGATTTAGCCAATGTTCTGACTTGTCTCTTTTGAAGTAGACCTTGGACTATATTGTCCCAGAGAAAGCAAAGCCCTAGCACAAATATGAAGAGAAAAAAAATAAATTAATTTTTGGTCTGCGAGCTTTCCAGAGCCATAAGTCCTGGTGATTTAAGGCTTCTCAATAGTAATTTTGGTTACACTGTATTTAAGAGATAGCTTTATTTTATTTATTTATTTTGAGACAGAGTCTCCAGCTTCACCCTGGGTACAGTGCCATGGCTTCATAGCTCACAGCAAACTCAAACTCTTGAGCTTAAGTGATTCTCTTTCCTCAGCCTCCCAAGTAGCTGGGACTACAGGCGCCTGCCACAACGCCCGCCTATTTTTTTTTTTTTGGTTGCAGTTGTCACTGTTGTTTTTAGCTGGCTGGGGCTGTGTTTGAACCCGCCAGCCTTGGGGTGTGTGGCCTGCATACCCACTGAGCTATGGGTGCCACCAAGAGATAGCTTTAACCCTCAGGTAAGATAAGGTTAAGATATAATGGTGCTGAACTTGGAATATTCCCTCTCTTAAACTACATAATTCTGTATTAACAGACGGAGAGTACTCATCTCATTATGCAAAAGGAGAAATTCAGGTGCTAAAACATGGAGGCCTCATGGATAAGTTTCACAATAAATTATTTGAGGGCATGTAAATCTCTCTTAAGGCTCACCGTATTTTAGGATGAATTAGAATCATTCTGTTACCAAGAGTTAATTCCTCTTCTCCCCAGTCCTGCTTCTGTTCCCATCATTACAGAATGCTGTAGGTCAAATACATTCTATGTTAAGAATCAGTTCTTACATGGATTTAATTTTAATTGACCATCATCTTCCTGGCTGTTCCTTGTTGCAGAAACAGCCAAATCCAAAAGCTGCTGCTTTTCAGCAAACGACAGCAGGATGTCTTGATGTAAGAAGTGAATGGTTGTTTTTAAAAGACTTATTTAAAGGTTGACATCAGATTGATTTCTCATTTTGAAAGGACAGATACGTGATAGTAAATTTATTTATGCTTGTTTCTTGAGATGGTAGTCTTCATTTTTGCATAGGTCTTGACCTAGACTGATGTGGCTTGAAAAAGCTCTTTTAGATGTTACCTAACCTAGCTGCTATATTTTATACCCAAGGAAACTGAGACAAGGAAAAGTTGAGTTCCTTGAACAAAATTAGTTAGTGGCAAAGTTAAGAATTGAGGCTCGGTGCCTGTGGCTCAATCAGCTAAGGCGCCAGCCACATACACCTAAAGTGGTGGGTTCGAATCCCCAGCCCGGGCCCGCCAAACAACAATGACAGCTGCAACCAAAAAATGGCTGGGGGTTGTGGCCGGTGCCTGTAGTCCCAGCTACTTGGGAGGCTGAGGCAGGAGACTCACTTGAGCCCAGGAGTTGGAGGTTGCTATGAGCTGTGATGCCATGGCACTCTGCCCAGGGGGATAGCTTAAGGCTCCGTCT
>CAUYQV010096985.1:0-14299 GCA_963574575.1 Galagoides demidoff
GCACCTGTGGTCCCAGCTACTTGGGAGGCTGAGGCAGGAGACTCGCTTGAGCCCAGGAGTTGGAGGTTGCTATGAGCTGTGATGCCATGGCACTCTACCCAGGGGGATAGCTTGAGGCTCCGTCTCAAAAAAATAAATAAAAATAAAAATAAAAATAAAATAAAACGTACTGCCATATCTGCCTTCTGCATGGCTTAAACATTCAAAAAGCACAAAGGAATGAAATAATACATTCATGGCCTAAAATGTAGAGGATGTGGATGACAGAGTGTTGTAGGGTGAGAAGGGGATAGGAAACATGAGCATTTGTGCTTACGTACATAATTACATAAGTAAGAGCCGTGGGAGTGCTCTATAAGGAAGTGGTGGAAGGGACGTGGAATCAGGTGGATTTAGAGGGATGTGCCTTTATTTTCAATTATTCATCTTAGAAGTTTCATTGGGATTTTAAATATTTGAAACGAGACAAAAAAGACTATTTAAAGTAAATCCTAAATAGAACATTAAAATTTAGTGTAACTTTTACTGTGAATGCAATCTAGTTCTTCAAATTACAGACTAAGGTTCATATTAGCTAAATAAACTTTGTTATTTCATTATATTATTTGAGAACAAGCAGTAAGAAATTTTTCTTTCCTTAGTATTTATCTTGAAGAGTTAGTGTATGTGTTTTTTTTTTTTTTCTTATTGCCTTGTCATTTAAAGTTCTATTTGGAAAATAACTATTTTTGTACCTAATAGATTTTCCTCTAATAGCATATTTTTAATTAAAAGGTAAAGCTATCTTACTAATACCATAACCTCCAAAGTAAACTACTTTTGTTTACATTAATTAACATCAATTTGTATTCAAAATGAATCTCTATTTTTTTAAGTATTTTTTAAAATAATCTACAAATGGGGTAAAGACAGAAATCTCCATGTTTCTTCAAAAATGACTATCTTATTGCTGACAGATGGGCAGTATTTAGTACTTAGTGTTTTGTGAGTTCTCTTTTATGTTTACGGTAAAGGAGTTTCATCAGCGTTCCTGAAGTTCTTTTTCTTTCAGGATTCAGTTACAACAGAAGAATTCCCCTAACACACTGATTCTCTCTCATTTTGTGGGGAGGCCCATGTCAACCAGCTCAGAGTCTTCCTTGATTATTAAACGACTAACTCTAAAGGTACAGTTTGCTATTTTTTGGAATTAGCAAAATTTTATTTGGATTCAGAAATTGTCGGGACTAATAAGTACCTCATCAATTTTAAATATTATCCACCTTTTTTTGTTTCAGGTTAAAAATAAGACCCAATATAATCAGGTCCTTTTGGTGACCCAATTTTTTTGTGAAAAGTAGGGTAGAAATATTTCCCACCAGCTCTGATAAAGCTGCGATGACTGATACGTGTTGTTATCTTAAACAGTTGATGCAGCACTCCTGGTCAGCATCTGCTCTGACGCTGGATCCTGCTAAGCTCCTGGAAGAATTTCCCCGTTGGCTAGAAAAACTCTCTGCTCGTCATCAAGGCAGCATCATCATCATTATTGATTCTATAGATCAAGTTCAGGTACTGTTTTCACTTTATAAGCTATTGATGTACTCAGAGACAAAAATAACAGTAATGGCTATAGCAAGCATTGAAATGATATATTTATGAGAAGAAAATATTGATGTTGTTCCTTTTATTTCTGCCTAATTTCTAGGAAGGAAGCATGTGGATAAAAAAGTGTACTGTATGCCAACAAACACTAGTACTGGCAAAAGACAACCGAATTTACATAATTAGTCCGATGTTCGTTTTGACCTATTTTTAGAGCTTCGACATTTCCATTAAATGCCTAGAGTTGAAATTGGTGATAATGATGTTTTACCACTTATTCTTTTAAAATTCTAAGATAAACTATCCAAAAATAATATTTTTATCCTTAATAAGAGAAATTAGTGGGAATTTTGTGTGGAGAACTATTACTGAACCGTAATACTTTGAAATACTTTGATTAATAGATTGAATTTTGTTTTTATATTTTTAAGCAAGTTGAAAAACATATGAAGTGGCTGATAGATCCACTCCCAGTGAATGTAAGAGTTATTGTTTCTGTGAATGTAGAAACATGCCCTCCAGCATGGAGGTACGATGCTAACTTCAGTTCTTTCAGATTACGTGAAATGTTTTAAGTAGAAACCAGGAAAGGATTTTGAGATGCATTTATGTTTTTCATATATGTGGCAGTGAGGGTGGGGAGAAGTGGATGAATTCAAGAAGACACAATCTGTAGGATTTGGTGGGAGGTCAGATCTGGGAGGAGAGAGCTAGGATGATTCCTGAGTTTCTGACTTAAGAAATTAAGTAAATATGGTTTCACCAACTGAAATAGGAAACACAAAGGACAGGCAGGTTTGGAGGGGAAAGGTGGTGAGTTTAGTTTCTGGACATGGTTTGTTTGAGTTAACAATTGTATCACCAAGGAACTGTGTCTAATAGGTAGTTAAATGTTTTGATGGGGAAAACAGGGAAAGGGCCAGGCTGGGAATAATAGACTAGACACCTGTTATCTTGAAATTCAAGCTCACTTGAAAGGTCCTAAAAAAAGAATACGGTGGTTGAATTCTGTAGAGCAGTATTTCTCAACCTATTTTTGCCCCTAATAATCCTTTTTAGGTATTTTCTTTCTAATCATGTCCCCTAAGAAATTTTAATACTGCACATAGACTGTATATAAACATATACATATATGTGTATATTTGTATTTTATAAATAAAAAGGGAAGATTTTTTCACTTCTCCAGAAGAAATGATTTTTACCGCCACACTAAGAATGCATGTGGTTATGATTAAATTCTAATTTCATTATAAGTACTTAGAACTGTGTTTTATACCATTTCTTAGACATAGAAGATAATGCCTGTGGTTAGTTTTACTGATAGCTTAAAATATAGAACTAGAAATATTTTGCCACTTAGCCATCTAGTATATATACTGTTTATTTTATAACATTCTTTGTTGTGCTTTAATGCTGAAAATAAGGATATACATATTAGAATGAGTGAAAAATTGCTATTATTCAATATGATTAGCAGAAATGGGTTTTGATTATTTTATAAAGGCAGTATAAAAAAAGATCATATAATGGATTTTAACTTGTGAATAGATTACAGTTCATGCTGTGTTATTAGAATTTTCATTTTTCTTTTCTTTAAATAAAAGGTTGTGGCCTACCCTTCATCTTGATCCTTTAAATCCAAAAGATGCAAAGTCTATTATAATTGCAGAATGCCACTCTGTAGACATTACATTGAGTAAAGAACAGGTAAGTGTTTTTAATTTTAATGCTGCTTTTACTAGCAAGCTTTCCTATAAAACATCTCATGAGACTTAAAATTCAATATAGGAGCTCTGCTGTTACAAGGAAAACTGGAGTTTAGTAATTACTTTGGTAAATGCATTCCCTCTCAAACTAATAATGGGCAGAGAAAAAGCAATAAAAAAGATTTAGATCTTAAAGTTTACTTTATTATGTAATATTAAACAGATACTTTACACGTTAAAAACGTTTTCATATTTGCCATGTCTGTGGTCTGCAGTTGGTAGACCAACCAGACAAGGATCCTCCGTTGCAAGGTGTGATGTCCCTGATGACAGAAATGGTGTCATTTCTGCTGGGATATTTGTTGCTGGCTCAGTAGTAATGACCACTTAATTCCAGGGTGGTTTGTGTATTTTCATTTTGTTTTTTTGTAAACTGGTGTAGGAGAAGAAGCTAGAGCGACACTGTCGTTCTGCCACAACCTGCAATGCCCTTTATGTCACCCTTTGCAGCAAAATGATCGCGCGGTAAGTGGTGGTGGGTTTACATGGTCTCTGCATGTTTGCCGCAGATGTCTGCCTTGCCATGCCAAACTGAGAACTGATCATTACACAGCCTCTTGGGCCACTCAGATTCTGTTTTTCCTAATGATGATACTAACATTCTGTGAGAACGTGACTTATAGCTGAAGATTGAGTAGCTGTGATTTATCAGAACTTGTTAATAAATGTGGCTGATTTTCTTCTTACTAACCCATTCCCTACTGGAGGTGGCAGTCATCTTCCCCCTCATTTGGGGCCCACCCTTGAGTATTCATTAGCACCTCCCTGACGCCCCTTGCTTTGGGAAAGTGGAGGAAATGGCTCAGGTGTAAGTATGTCATTTCAGGTGTCCTGGATATGGGTGGGTAGGTAACTGTGTCGGCAGGAATTTTTAATTGTCACTGTTCTCAATTCCTGATAAAGTCTTCATCATAAAATAGTCGTTCTGTTTTACATCCCCATTAATAATCTGCTTCAGATAAGCATTGGAGTATGTTACTACTTTGATTTCTTCAACACAGCTTCAATCTACTTTGTTCTCAACTCAGAGGTAAAAGAGACTTAATGCATTTTTTGGTCTTCACCATAATAGATAGTGATCCTAGTATAACTCATATTTCCAGACACTAAATCTAGTACTTTTGTACTTGATTTTAACCAAAAGGCTGAGCAGCGATGAATCAAGTACTTTTGTCTCTCAATGCCATATTCTCATCTTGAGCAGCACATTTGAATCCTCTGCAACTTTAACTTGCCTGTGATATTTCCACCAACTTTTTCCAGTGACAAAGTTTTGGCGGTGTTTCTGGCCTCTGGGAACATCAGTAGTACAATAAGTACAATTTAAAAGTGTGACTTGCTCTCCGTACATTTCAGAGTATTTATTGAAGGTATTTTAAGAGGGACTATGAACCATTTCTTTTGTATTTTTCTCTTTATGTTTATAAAATATACATTTTTTAATAAATAGAGTAAATAATTATGTAATATTTTTAAAACCTTGATTTGCTGATTTTGTTTATTTTAGCCAAATGTTTCCAAAATTCTGATCCTACACAAATTTACTTTGCAAACTTAACTAACAGTACTTACCAGATTTCCCTGCCTCCTGTCTGTAGATGGCATGCTCCTGGATGATGAGAACCCTGTCTTACTCATTTTTATGTTCCATAAAGCATAGTAATTGCTTGACATACAGTGTGAGCGTATGTTTATTGAATTAGATGGTATATACCAAAATAAACTCCGTGGTTCTAACAGCTCCATAAAACTGCCAGTTTCCTATATCATGTTTTATTGAATTCCTGTTATTTGTTGCAGTACCAAAAAAATAATAATAATAATAGAGATCACATAGTTTCTATTACCTCAGATTTTTCATAGGTGTTGGCAGTTTATAAGAAATTAAATCTCTTCTGAATTCCAACAGTGCCGGGAAAGCGGGCAATTTAGACAGAATCCTGCATCAGTGTTCCCAGTGTCAAGATACAGTTTCCTTATATCGCCTTGCTCTGCGTGTCATCCAGGAGTCTATGGCAAATGATGCAGATAAAGAATTAATGAAACGGGTAAAGTCAAGTGAACTTATAAAAGGAAGATTAGTTTGCCTCGTTAGTATTGCGTGTGAATTACAGTAACAGTTCTTTTTAAACTTGTGCTTAAATATGTTTCAGGCCTATCCAGAAGTGCTGGCGGCCATAGTGTGCTTGTAGAAATTTGCATTTTCCTGGTTATCACTGAGATTTAACTCCTTTTCATGCCTGCTGTCCTTGTTTCCTCTTACGTGAATTGCTGGTACAAGCCTTACCCATTTTTTAAATTGGATTGTTTGCCTTTCTTATTGATCTGTAGGAGTTGTTAAATGTTCTACCTACTCAATACAAATCTTTTAGTATAGAGTTTGCGAATAAATGTCTTCTATAGTTTTTTCTTCATGTATAAGTTCTTAACTCGTTGATTTATTTTTATTTTGTGAGGAAGTAGTCTACTTTTTAATTTACTTTTTAATTAGTCATATGGCTAATTGTTCTTTTTACTAAATAGTACATCTTTTCTGCTGATTTGCAGTACCACCTGACGGATACCCAGCTCACATATAAAAATCTGTTTCTATTCCCTTCCATTCCAAGTTTACCTATTCTTTGCCAATACCACACTGTCTTTCTTAGTTGTTAGTGTTAGAACTTTAAGCTTTTGATATTTGCTAGGGCAAATCCCTGTTCATTATTCTCTTCACAATTGTCTTTGCTAATTTTCTGTATGTATTTTTAGCCTTTGACTCCTAAAGTGCTGTAATGTTAATTGGAATTACATTGAATTTAGAGATCATTTTGGAAGAATTATCATCTAAGTCTCCCCTTCCAGAGAGAGCTAAATAACTCTCCATTACTTAGTTAACTTCTGTAATGCCCTTCAATAACGTTTTTTTTTGGTTTGTTTGTTTTTGTTTTTTGCAGTTTTTGGCCAGGGCTGTGTTTGAATCTGCCACCTCTGGCATATGGGGCTGACGCTCTACTCCTTCTTCCCCATGAAGGTCTATTGTTAAGATTTATTTCTAAGAGACTTTTATAATTAAAATAACAATTTTGATTGTTAAGATATTCAATTTTGATCTTTGAAAATTTTTTTTTTAAATCTGACAGTCTTGCTGAACTCCTAAGTTGAACCTGAACCCATTTTTCAGGTTGGTGGTTCCTGGAGTTTTCAGTTTTTATCCCATCCCCATACCCACAAACTTCCTTGTATCCTTTCCATTTCTGTGGGCTAATGTTTCAAGGGTTTTTGAGTCTGACTATTAACAAGCATTTTGTTTTCAATTCCTTACATAGGGCATAAAGTCTCACTTTCCATTCCACTGTGGGTGTGAAAACCCAAGCCCTGTCCTCTGTCTCCACTGGAGCTCCAGCACTTGGCCCTCTGATTTCAGTCTCCTGTTCACTTTTGGCACCCAAAATGCATGTAATATTTGCAGATAATTCTAATAAGAGGGTCATTTTTCCCCTGTCTTTCCAGAATTGGAATTCTGTCATTAGTTTTCTTGTTTTTTAGGGAGTTTGGACTTGGTTTTGCTTTTTTTTTTTTTTTCTCACTCTGTCACCTGGGCTAGAGTGCAATGTTGTCATCGTAGCTCACAGCAAACTCAAGCTCGTTGGCTCATTTGATCCTCCTGCTCAGCCTCCCCAGTGGCTGGGGCTACAGGCAGGCACCACTATACCCAGTCAATTTTTCTTTCTTCTTTTTTTTTTTTTGTAGAGACAGGGTCTTGCTATTCCTCAGGCTGGTGTCAAACTCCTGGCTTCAGGCAATCCTCCCACCATGGCCTCCCAGAGTGCTAGGATTACAGGCATGAGCCACCAAACCCAGCCTATCATTAGTTTAAATAATACATTTCATGCAGTCTTCATTTTTACTAAACTTTTTCTATATCTGTTCATCTTTGGTGTGGTAGATTTTATGTATACATTATCTTGTCTTGATTAGTGCCTTTTAGACAGTGTATTTTATTTTTAAAAAATTATTTCTTGGTTCATTAAATCATTTGATTATAAGTTTGGGCAAAAAGTTAAAAGAGCTATGGAAATGTTAACGGCTGTTAGCTACTTATAGAGGTGCCTAATTACCCTTAATTGGGTTTTCTGCCTAGACTCTCTGCCTCATCAATGTCAGTCACAATGGTGTGAGTGAATCAGAGTTGATGGAACTCTATCCTGAAATGTCCTGGGCTGTCTTGACCACTCTTATTCACAGTTTACACAAGATGTGTTTGTTGACTTATGGGTGTGGCTTGCTCAGGTTTCAACACCTACAGGTAAATGTTATTTTAAGCATCTTCTAATAAGACTTTTTACTTACAAATATCAACGTATTTATTCCATGTTATAATATTTTAAATGTTTCAGTTACAAGACAACATTTAAATATGAAATTTTGTACTATAATCTTTTTGTGATGATTTTAGGTTAGATATAGAATTTAGCTAGTATTATGCTTATATAGTTGTATGAGGTGGCTATTACTTTAAAAGGTAGTTTCTGCCAGATGAATAAGGTCTAGGGGGTTGGTACATAACATTGTCCCTATAGTTAGTGATACTGTATTTTACACTTAAAAATTATTTAAAGGGTAGATTTCATGTTGTCTTCCTTCGCCCCAATAAAATCTGAAAATCTTTAAAAAATTCCAGTCATGTCTCAGCGCCCGTAGCACAGTGGTTACGGCACAAACCACATGCACCGAGGCTTGGCGGATTACAGCCTGGCCAAGGCCAGCTAAACAGTGACAACTGCAACAAGAAAAATAGCCAGGCATTGTGGTAGACGCCTGTAGTCCCAGCTACTTGGGACACTGAGGCAAGAGAATTGCTTAAGCCCAAGAGTTGGAGATGGCTATGAGCTGTGACTCCACAACACTCTACCTAGGGAGACATAGTGAGACTCTGTCTCCAAAAAAAAAGTGCCGGTCACAAAAATTCTCAAAGAAAATTTTTTAAAGGTAGTTTCTTTCTGGAAGAAGAAACATTTTTTTAATTCTATGTTTCATTGAATTGCTTATATTGTTCTATAGTTATTTGTCACTTACCAACCAGGGATACATTCTAAAAAATGCATTGTCAGAAGATTTCATCATTGTGCAAACATCAGAGTGCATGTACATAAACCTAGGTGGGATAGCCTGCCTGGCAGAGAGGCTGCACGGCAGGGCCTATCTCTCCTAGGCTACAAATCTGTATAGCTTGTTACTTACTGAATACTGTAGGCAGCTGGAGCACAATACTAGGTATTTTTGTACCTAAACACAGAAACGGTATAGTAAAAATATGGTATGCAAAATTTTTAATGGTATACCTATGTGGGGCAGCTCCATTACATTCTTATGGAACTACCATCATACTAGTCTATGCAGTTCATTGTTAACCAACATGTTATCATGCAGCACTCAAGTGTGAATGTATTATGAACTTGGACTCTGTGAGTGAGTCAGTCAGCTTCCTTTCATAATTCAGGTATTTGTAGCTTAATAGCTCTCTGACCTTGGGCAAAGCTGTCTAAGCCCTGGGCTGACTTCCAGTTTAACAAAAGGGTTGTGAAGAGAGTTGCTTGAAGTGGTCCTTGGTCGTTGTGAGTTACTAGACATGATGTCTAGTACATAATAGTAAATCTTGAGGAACCATTGGCTAATGTAATTCTTATCATCTGCAATGCCCGGTTAATTTATGTCTGTATACAAATGCAAATGAAGTCTTTGAGCATGCTGTATTGTGTTTGTAGAGGTGAGATGCTTGTAATTTCACAGCTTTATTTTGCTCTTTCATTGTGTGTCACTTGAATATAATTTATTCTTTTTATTATAGTAACTATTCACATTTCTAAGATTTTTAATGTATTAACTAAATGTTTTAATTAAATTGGATTTTGAGTTCTTAAACAATAGTACAGGAATTTTTATTCTTATCATTTTTATTGATATTATTTATCACTTAAATATTTCCTGAATTTAAAAATGTTCTAATAACATTGCTATTACACAGTTGTAACATGGAAATAATTGTAAATTCTTTTTTGTAGACTTACTGTCAGATATTCAGTGACTTACATAATATAGAATGTAATTTTTTTTTTTTTCTCCCTAGGCTTGGGAAGCAGTGAGGTTGGAGTACATAGACTGTCCCGCTGTAATCTCTTCATACAGACAAAAGCTAATCAACTATTTCACCCTGCAGCTAAGGTATCATAAACACCCATATTGTTCTTCTGTAACTCCTGCAACACATCCTGCCTTTCTGTCTTCTCTTTCTTAGCTTAAAGTATAAAAATTAAATTATTACAAAAAGATTAAATCCTCTTCTTACTCTGTTAATGTCCAAAGATCAAAAGATAATTTTGTAAGTCTGTGACTATTATGCTAAAGGTTTACACTTAAGGGAAACCAATGTAGGGTTATTATGTTATTTTTATTGTATTCCAGGTAAATAGTTTTAAAATGTGTGCGTGTGTAGGTGGGCCCATTTAGGCTTATTTTTAATAGTTCAATCTTAGGAAAATAGTTATAGAGTTTGGTTGAGGGTTCTGAGTATCACTGAATTTATTTTCATAGGTTGGTAAAGTTTCTGATTTTGACTTAGCTTTCTCAGTATTACATTAGGTTTAAAGAATCAGATGTATATCATATTTTTTTTTTCTTCCTTCAACATGTGTCCATTTGTCCAAAGCCTTTTTGAAGCAGTCTCATTGTAGGAGGGTATCCCTGAGTGCTGTCTGCTGTCTTTTCAGTCAGGACAGGGTGACCTGGAGAAGTGCAGATGAACTTCCGTGGCTTTTTCAGCAACAGGGAAGTAAGCAGAAACTGCACGATTGCCTTCTCAATCTCTTCGTGTCTCAAAACCTTTATAAAAGGTAAGAAACTTATTATAGGACATCTTTTCCCAGAAAGATTTAAAGGAATTGTTAAGTTTAACAAAGAAAAAATGTCATTTTTAATTTAAAAATTACTCTAGTTTCAGTGATACCTAAAATACAAACTGTCAGAAAATTTTTTAAATAATTTGCAAATTGCTCTGCGAGCTGCTTTTTCCAAGAGGAAAACATCAAATCAGAGCTGGAAGGATTTGGGAACAACTTTCTGTCTTATTTTTACATTTAAGCTGGTTCAAATCCAAACTATCCTGAAAGATAGTTTATAATGTCTGCTTCTTCTTAGGGCCTGCAGGTATCTCAAAATGTAGCCTTTAAAACCAAACTCTGGGTTCCAAATAGAATCTGTCTAGCATCGAATTCAAAGATTACCCTGTGTCACAAATAGATTCTGTTTCTCTCTTTTGGTGCATTTGAGTTTATCAGTGGCAGAATTCCTGACCTATTAAGTCAGTCAGCAAGCCAAGCTTCTGACGTAACTAAGCCTTATCAGGGAGTTTTTCTGCCTTACTTAGAAATCTGGACATTTGGCTTGGCGCCTGTGGCTCAAGTGGCTAAGGCACCAGCCACATACACCTAAGGTGGCGGGTTCAAATTCAGCCTGGGCCCGCCAAACAACAATGATGGCTGCAACCAACAAATAGCCAGGCGTTGTGGCGGTTGCCTGTGGTCCAAGCTACTTGGGAGACTGAGGCACGAGACTCACTAGAGCCCAGGAGTTGGAGGTTGCTGTGAGCTATGACGCTATGGCACTCTTATCTGGGGGAACAGCTTGAGGCTCTGTCTCAAAAAAAAAAAAGAAAGAAAGAAATCTAGACATTTTTAATAAAATAGCCACATAATATGTTTCGCTCCTAGGTGAGCTCTCTCTGATTTCTTTGTTGTGACTCTTAAATTATTTCTGATCTCCATTCTAATTTTTTGTGAGTCCTTTGAAATCAGATTTGTGCTTTATCAGCTCTCCTATGCTACTTAAAATCATATATAGTACAGATGAATAAGCTTACTTTTTATCATTCAACTTCTTGATAAAAATGCAAAGTGATACTCTATGACAGTTAGGCTGTTTCATTAGTTTATTCTCTTTCTAATTTTCATCATTTAGAATAATTTTTTGGATGGACTCAGCAGTTGACTAACAACCATGAAATATATAAGAATGATTCGAAGTCAAGCGTGGTGGTTCACACCTGCAATCCTAGTACCCTGGGAGGCCAAGGCAAGAAGATTGCCTGAGCTCAGGCGTTTGAGACCAGCCTGAGCAAGAGTGAGATCCCTGACTCTACTAAAAATAGAAAAATTAGCTGGGCGCAGTGGTGCACATCTGTAGTCCCAGCTACTTGGGAAGACTGATGGGAGGGATAGCTTGATGCCACAGCACTCTACCCAGGATAATAGAGTAAGACACTGTCTCAAAAAAAAAAAAAATCTGGGTGGTGCCTGTGGTTCAAGGAGTAGAACACCAACCCCATATACCAGGGCTGGCAGCTTCAAGCCCGACCCCAGCAAAAACTCCAAAAAAAAAAAAAAAAAAAAATGCAATTCAGATAAATTTCATTGGTGATTGGCCACAGTGGTGTTAATGATAACAGCAACACTGTGAAGTAGTTACTGCATGCAGTAATCTTACAGTAACCCCTGAGGCAAGTAGTGTGGTCCCCACTTCTGCAGATGAGGATGACAAAGTGCAGGAGCGCAGACAACCTGTTGGAGATCACTCAAGCTAGGAAGCACTGGAACTCAGACCTCAGTTCGAGTCCTGCCTCACCACACTGTACTTCCCTCCTGATCAGTTGTCAGTAAATTGATCTGAATTCTGGCATTTTCATCTTGTAACGGATTTTAAATTTTTTTTCATTGAATTACTGTTAATCTGTTGAAACAGAGGACACTTTGCTGAGTTGCTGAGTTACTGGCAGTTTGTGGGCAAAGACAAAAGCGCGATGGCAGCAGAATACTTCGACTCATTGAAGCAGTATGAGAAAAACTGTGAAGGCGAGGAGAACATGATCTGCTTAGCTGAGCTTTACGAAACTCTGGGGCGGTTTCTCAAGGATCTAGGCCTTCTCAGTCAGGTAAGCTCGGCAGCCCTCTGGAAGGTCAGAGACAGGGCGGGTGTTCATGTTTTCTAACAAGGGGTTAACGCAGTTTTCATTTGTTATACTGAGATCATTGCAATGTAATCAGGTGACAGGTCTTATGGCACTTTATTCATTTTCATTAGCCTTTACCCTCATTTTCCCAGGCTGTGGTGCCTCTGCAGAGGTCTCTAGAAATTCGAGAAACAGCTTTAGATCCAGATCACCCCAGAGTAGCTCAGTCCCTCCACCAACTAGCAAGTGTGTATGTGCAGTGGAAGAAGTTTGGCAACGCAGAGCAGCTGTATAAACAGGCCTTGGAAATCTCAGAGAATGCTTATGGTGCAGACCATCCACATACTGCTCGTGAACTTGAGGCTCTGGCAACTTTGTACCAGAAACAAAACAAGTAAGATTTAAATCAGTAGTACTCTGATTTTACAAAGGAGAGTCACAGTCTTCTAATGTACTCATGTGGGTGGCTGTGTGCTTTTCCTTACCCTGTGCATCATATTCACATAATATTTCTTGGTGGGAATTAGGGAACATTACAACTGTAAGATTCATCTCCTTGTGGATGCATGGAGGAGAGAGCATGGACTTTGGAGTCACATAGTCTTAGGTTTGAATCCTGGCTCATTCACTGGCTAACTTTGTAATATTTGAGATTTTGGAATATTTGTATGTAGATAAATTAGCTATTGTGGGGATAAGACCCAAGTCTAAACATGAAATTCCTTTGTGTTACATCTTCTACGTATAGCCTAAAGTTAATGTAATACAATATTTTAAATAATTTCATTTATAAAACAAAGTTTCTGATTGTGTTTTGACTGCAGCTTGTCACATGAGGACAGATAAAGAACTTTCCACATGGCTCGGCACCTGTGGCTCAAGTGGCTAAGGCGCCAGCCACATACACCTAAGGTGGCGGGTTCAAATCAAGCCCGGGCCTGCCAAACAACAATGATGGCTGCAACCAAAAAAAAATAGCCAGGCATAGTGGCGGGCACCTGTGGTCCCAGCGACTTGGGAAGCGGAGGCAGGAGACTCACTTGAGCCCAGGAGTCAGAAGTTGCTGTGAGCTATGCCACGGCACTCTACCCAGGGGAACAGCTTGAGGCTCTGTCTCAAAAAAAAAAAAAAGAACTTTCCACATGTGGCATCACCTCAGTGCTTAGAAAGTTTCAGATTGTGGAGCATTCTGGACTTTTGATTTTCAGAATAAGGGTGCTCAGCTGGTACAGGCCTAGCAAACCATTGTTCACAGGCCACATCCAGTTTTGTAAATAAGGTTTTATTGGAATATAGCCACAATTTTCTCATTTATATATTATCTGTGGTTGCTTCTGTACTTCACAGGTCGAGTTCCTTACTGTGGCAGAAAGCAGTGGCCCACAAAGCCTAAAATATCAAAAAGCCCTTCACAGAACAATTTTGCTAATCCCTATATAATAAAAAGTCTCTTTTATCTCTTAGGTACCCACTGAATGACATTTCTTCCTCAATCAGAAGTTTTGTTTCATCCTAAGTGATATGTACTGGAACTTTTAACTTCTGGAAGAATTCTTCCACACAAACTTCCACAAATGTGAATTTCACATTTATATTTGATCAGAAGTAAACCTATACAGGAAAAGGGGCCATAGCCACTAAAATTTTGGCTTTCCATTTAATCAGGTTGCCCTTTGGAGATGCAAAATGAGTTAAATTAGTTAAAAATAATTAAATGTCTGCTACTTAGAGGACTAGACTATTGTTTTGTCCGATTTTGTTTTCTGAGGATTTCTGTTAAGAGTTTTTTAATTCCATGACTATTACTTCTAGAATAATGCTATGGTTAATAGCTAAAAAAGAGTTTCACACTATGTGCTTTCATTTCAATGGAAGTAGACTTTGAATATGTTTCTTTTGTTTGACATATTTGTACTTTTTATTTTAAGATATGAACAAGCTGAACATTTTAGGAAAAAATCCTTAA
>CAUYQV010096987.1:0-21947 GCA_963574575.1 Galagoides demidoff
TGGTCCCAGCTACTTGGGAGGCAGAGGCAGGAGACTCGCTTGAGCCCAGGAGTTGGAGGTTGCTATGAGCTATGATGCCATGGCACTCTACCCAGGGGGATAGCTTGAGGCTCCGTCTCAAAAAAAAAAAAAAAAAGAAAGCTATAACCCAATTATAGCCCAAGAAGAAGGGGAAAGGGGGAGAAGGAGGGGAGGGGAGGGGGAGGATGGGTGGAGGGAAAGTAATTGGTGGGACCACATCCATAGTACATCTTACAAGGGTACATGTGAAATTTACTAGGTGTAGAATATAAATGTCTTTTTTTTTTTTTTGGAGACAGAGCCTCAAGCTATCCCCCTGGGTAGAGCACCATGGCATCACAGCTCACAGCAACCTCCAACTCCTGGGCTCAAGCGAGTCTCCTGCCTCCGCCTCCCAAGTAGCTGGGACCACAGGCGCCTGCCACAGTGCCCGGCCATTTTTTGGTTGCAGCCATCATTGTTGTTTGGCGGGCCCAGGCTGGGGATTTGAACCCGCCACCTTAAGTATACATGGCTGGCGCCTTAGCCGATTGAGCCGAGCCAAATATAAATATCTTAACACAATAACTAAGAAAATGCCGTGAAGGCCATGTTAACCAGTTTGATGAAAATAATTCAAATTATATATAAAACCAGCACATTGTACGCCATGATTGCATTAATGTAGACAGGTATGATTTAATAAAAAATAAAAATTAAAAAAAAGAAAATTATGGTAAAGGAAAAAAGAATCTCTAGCAGTAAATTTACATAATTTTCATTTTCTAAAATTTCGAAATTTTTGGCCAGGTGTTGTGGCTCATGTTTATAATCCCAGCACTTTGGGAGGCTAAGGCAGAAGGATCCCTTAAGCTCAGAAGTTCAAGAACAACCTGAGAAAAAGCAGGAACCCCATCTCTACTAAAAATAGAAAAATTGGCTCGACACCTGTGGCTCAAGCGGCTAAGGCGCTAGCCACATACACCTGAGCCCGCCAAACAACAATGATGGCTGCAACCAAAAATAGCCAGCATTGTGGCAGGTGCCTATAGTCCCAGCTACTTGGGAGGCAGAGGCAGGAGACTCGCTTGAGCCCAGGAGTTGGAGGTTGCTATGAGCTGTGATGCCACAGCACTCTACCCAAGGTGACAGCTTGAGGCTCTGTCTCAAAAAATAAAAATAAAAATAGAAAAATTAGCCAGTTACTATGGCAGGTGCCTACAGTCCCAGCTACTCAGGAGTCTGAGGCAGGAGGATCACTTGAACTCAGGAGTTTGAGGTTCCTATAAGCTAGGATGACAGTACGGCACTCTAGCCTGGGTAACTGAGACTCTGTCTCAAAAAAATATATCAAAATTTCTAAGATTTCAAGTCATATAATGAATAGGAAATTAATGATTTTCATTTATTATTCAATTATTGCATTACTTACTTCATTGTTCCTACTTAGAGAATTGAGAGGAAGTGAATTGAGAACGGAGTTTTCTTGAAATAAGCGATTACGAAGCTGTCTTAACGTGACTGATAGGTCTTCAAAAACTGAGTTTGCCTTCCCTACCATATACACTCTCTGAAAGAAGAATACAAATTTTAAATTACATTCTACAGATTAATTCCAGTATGCAGAGCTCTGACAGCAATTTTCATAAAAATTAGTTTTACATTTTCATAATAAAATATTTCATAATAAATTTTCAAATTATGAAAGCTTATTTTTTTAAAGCATCTTAATTAAAAACTTTATCACTTACTTCCTCACTGGGAGCCAACTGCAAAACTACAGGAGTTTCCTCAGAAAATAAGGAGTGAATAGAAGTCGCAACGCTGTCAAGACTAAAAGGAACTGCCTGAAAGTTAAGAGTAAGACTGCAATTATTATCTGAACCAGAGTGGGAAGGAGAAATCATTCAGATGGCATTTTAAAAAGAATCTAAAAGAAAAAAAGGCAGCAGCATTTTCTATGGAAGTTTAGTAGGAGATCCAAATCATTTCCAAACACAAAGAGCCCTTTTGCAGGAACAGAAGATTAAACATCCCCTTAGTGGGCTGAGACTGTATTTCCCAATGCACCTAAGTGGGAAATAACTTGCAAACCTGAAGGACACCACATTATCTAGCACAAACCATTTTCTGGTGATCATTTGTGTATTATAAGTAGCAATACATTTGGTTTCAGTATTGACTAAATATGTCACAATGAATGTGTATCTCACAATGTTTACTTGCATTTAATAAATTAGAGGAATCTGAAATATTAAAATTAGGGTGGTGCCTGTGGCTCAAAGGAGCAGGGCACTGGCCCTGGCCCCATTTACCGGAGGTGGTGGGTTCAAACCCAAACCCGGCCAAAAAAAAAAAAAACAAAACCTGAAATAGTAAATTTATTTGAAAGAGAAATATATCTTATTTTTCATTTCAGATTTTTTCAAATGTTTAATAAGATTTAGCACTTGACTTTACTTAGACTGTAGACTCTTACATAGGTGTTAAATATGTCACAAGATTTTTGGCTCGGAGCCTGTGGTTCAATCGCCTAAAGCGCCAGCCACGTACACCTAAGGTGGTGGGTTCGAATCCCCAGCCTGGGCCCGCCAAACGACAATGATGGCTGCAACGAAAAAATGGCCGGGCGTTGTGGCGGGCACCTGTGGTCCCAGCTGCTTGGGAGGCAGAGGCAGGAGACTCGCTTGAGCCCAGGAGTTGGAGGTTACTGTGAGCTGTGATGCTATGGCACTCTACCCAGGGGGATAGCTTGAGGCTCCGTCTCAAAAAAAAGATTTTTGAAATCTTTATCTTGGGATCACATAAGAATATTAGTAGACTGGAATAACCAATTATAGTAAGACTTACTTATTTTCTTGAATTTTTTATTAGCATATTGCATATAATATGGTGCACATATCTTGGGGTAACAGCTCAACAAATGTTCACAAAAGAATGCACTCATGTAACCCAGCCAGATCAAGACAGAGAACATCACCAGCACCCTAGAAGTACCACCTCCACCCAAAGGGTACCAAAATTCTGACTTCTATACCTATAGATTCGTTTTGCTCCTCATTATTTTTAAAAGTAAATTATGATAATTCCCCCCAAATTATTTTATTCCCAATATTACTTACTGTATTAAAACAAGCAGTGCAGTAGTGTTTTTGTTTTTATAGCAATTTCTTACAGTGATTTTCTTTTCAGTAGTTACTATCTCAAGGTTCATGCTTATATTAGCAAATTAATTCTAATGTGGTATAGGCAGAAATCAATGTGATTATATAAATCTTACTGATGAAATCCCCACATCAAAATTAAGTGATCAATTTTGAGATACTGTGAAATGAAATCATTTTTTTCTCTTACTGAAAATGTATATTAACTCTTCCCAAAATTCTCCTTAAATGAGTTCATGAGTAAGTGAAGAGGGGGAAGAGAGTTCAAACTTGCAAAAGCTACTATTAGCAGCCTCCCTGAGTCAGCTGTAAATCTTTTCCTTTGGGGATCATATAGTTCACCTCCACAGGGTCTGGAGGGAATACATGAGCAAGTCACAAAAACTCTCCAGCAGTCTCATTTCACCTAGGAAAATGGCACTCAGGTCTGAAAAGCTGACAATTCAGGGTAACATTTCCCTAGTGATCAAATTGAGAAGCTAATGAGATGAATGCCAGATTGTAAAAGAAAAGAAATATAGCTGTCTAAGCTCAAAATGTAAAAAGTTCAGCTGCTTAAAAACAAATGATTGTTTTCTCCCATTGTAGTATAAGGATATATGTGGTTTTGTCCTGGAATTTCTATACCTATTATGACTTGAAATTCTAATTAAAACAGATGGCTAATCAAATGGAAGCTTCATTAAGTATAATTCTGATTTTTTACATTTTAGGTTTACCCTCTGAGCCTTATATCTCATTTACCAACTTCTGCCAGGAAAAGTATTATGAGCAGTCAATCAGGTAGGATCAAGCAATAACATGGGCTCTTTTCACAGCTTTTCCTCATGTAAAATGAGGCTAGTCTGTTTTAAAATGTTTACTTTTGGATTATACACTAATAAAAATCTTAAAATGGCATTTTGGATTTTTACATATTTATTTTAGAGGAAATCTACAATGATTTTCACAGAAATCACATAATAAACTACTTAAATACTCCTTGTGAAAACAATCTGCCTTTTGATCTTTATTGTTCCCTCCCTTCTACTTTATGGGCACTTACTCTGAAATTTTTCTGGTTTCTTTAGCTCATTAATTTCCAATCATAGACAATCTAAATTGTCTAACATGTGCATTTAAAGCTATAAATTTCCCTTTTCTTACCATGTTAGCTGCACCTCACATTTTTAAAAAATATATCTAGTACATTCATTTTCTGTTCTAAATAATTTAGCAATTTCCACAGTGATTTCCTCCTCACACAATTATTTAGGAGTACATTTATTCCAACTTTTCTATCTTTTAAAAAATGAATTTTTAGGCTCGGCGCCTGTGGCTCAAGTGGCTAAGGCACCAGTCACATACACCTAAGCTGGCGGGTTCGAATCCAGCCCGGGCCCGCCAAACAACAATGACGGCTGCAACCAAAAAATAGCCAGGCCAACATTGTGGCGGGCACCTGTGGTCCCAGCTACTTGGGAGGCTGAGGCAGGAGACTCGCTTGAGCCCAGGAGTTGGAGGTTGCTGTGAGCTGTGATGCCATAGCACTCTACCCAGGGGGATAGCTTGAGGCGCCGTCACAAATAAAAAAAAAAAAAGAAAAGAAAAAAAAAGAAAATACACTTCTCATTTCTTTGTTTTAAAAAATGAGTTTACACTAAATTTAATTAATGTCAATTTTTTTTATTCCCGAGTACAAGTACTCTAGTAGTTTCAAGAGAAGAAAAAAAAAAAAAGCTCAATGTTGAAATAATTAAGGAAAGGCCAGAATTAGGGGAGAAGAAATAAACCATGACTAAAAGAATGGGTCAGGTTGAGAGGATGCGTGAACTCCCTTTAGAGGGCCACTTACGGAAGAGCAGGCGTGGGAATGATCTGTGTGTTTTGCAGCGATAATCAACATCACTGGATGTGGTGTAGGTGTTAAATATTAACCTAACCAGAATGGGATGGGGTAGTAAAATAGCTGTTTGGGGTTTTCAACTTAGAACTCTAAATTAAAAGTCATGGTACATTTGTACATTAGAAAATGTCACTTTTTCTGCTTATGTATAATTTTTGTGTTTTACCTGGAAATAAAAATAAGTGTTTGCTGATACATAAATTTAACAGAGCATTTTAATTGGTTCAGGTTTTTTTTTTTTTTGTCTGTAAGATATTTTTGACTTTTTCTTTCTTTCTTTCTTTTTTAATTTTCTTAGGCAATTTTTCAAATATACAGTACAGCTGAAAAAAATTATACAGCGATCAGCCATATACCCACCACATACATTTTATAATTTTCTTCTTCTTCCTATGTAGGGAATTTGTTCATAGGGAGGTAACAAATTTTGTGTGCCCCTCGCTGCAATCACCCCAGATTGCTGTTGAGTGTGTTATAAACATTTTTTACATTTTTATTTGCATTTCAAAGTTTTATGTATTTGTTAGGAAACTTGAAGTGAATATTCTGAGGATCTTAAAGGACATGATGTTTTATGAAGTGATTATGGGTTGGGTACAAAGTAGCTGGCTACAGAGGTGAAATCTTTCTCTATATTTACTCTAGGATAAACTTTAAAGAACTGTGCCTTCACTTTCTTGTGGTATCACTGAACGAATAGCCAACCCCAGTTGTTAAAAAAAAGTTGTATGCTTGGCATTCCTAGAATGTGAAACATCTATGAAGGGAAAAGTGGTTAAGACAAAGTTCTGCATAAAGTGAAACCTTGCTATATTTTTACTGAATGGAATGGGACTTACTGCTATACACTTTTGTTCATGTTTCTCTAAGACATCAAAAGACATTCAGTATTTGTTGCATGTATAAATGAAAGAGTACTGCAATTTCAACAGAGACTCTACTGATGGTTTGGGACAAAAATTGATAAATTTTTGAGCTTCCTTAGTTTGACACCATAGAGCTAATGAGCCCTCCTTACTGATAGTCAGAACTCATCTGGGCAAGTAATTTGGTTCTCTATGAGAAAAAAGAAAACACAGATATAGCATGATGTTCTTCACAAAACTGGGACTAGCAGCAGTTGTCATAGGTTTTGACATCAGCTAAGATTTTCCTTCTGCCCTCCATATTTTACCATAAAAATGGCACAGCCAGTCTATAATCTAATCTAAGGCTTTGTAGGCAGGTGTCTAGCTGTTCTTCTTTCTGAATTATCATTGAATAAAAAGGAAATTAACAAGGAACCTTATATCAATAAGGTTTAATATAATGAACATTTAAAAACACTCCATACTAAGCAGAACTTTCAGGATGACTAGATTGAAATTTTAAGAAAACAAGTTTCAATTAAGCAAAAAGAAAAAAAAATTAACAATGAATGACTCATGAAGCAAATAATTATTTTTGAGTTATTAAAGAAGTGTCTGGAATTTTGTCAGAAGTTTCTTACATTTAATAGCCTGAACAGGTTTCAAATTAATTCTGTGAACATTCACCAAATGTGTATTCTGTTCCAGGCTTTATTTATTAAAAAGGTTTTCTCTCTGGTTGGATTTTGAATGACGGGTTGAAATTCAGCAGCTCGGGCAGGATGAAGCTGACGTCATTTCAAAGTGGTCTGATTACCAAGATGGGAAGAATTTTGGGAAGGGTAGTGTTCAGATAAAGAATGCTTAAATATTCCTAAAGGTAAAAGGTCTTAAAAAATAAACCAAGCAGCATGTAACATACCTTAAACTCAGCTAGAAATTTTGTTTTCTTATTTGAAGGAAGTTTATGAAGTTTTTTAAACTTTTATTTTTAGATTTAAGGGTGCAAGTATAGTTTTGTTACGTGGACATACTGAGTAGTGGTGAAGTCTGAGCTTTTAGTGTACGTATCACCCTCGGGAGATATACACTAGGTATACAATAGGTAACCCCTCTGCATCCCATTTTTTTGACTTCCCAATACTCGTTATTCACTCCGTCTGCCTCGTGTATCCATTGTTTAGCTTCCACCTAAGAGAGAAAACATGGACTATGAGGGACAGTATGAAAGTTTTGAGATGTCCAGGAGTTAAGAAACGTAAAATAATGTTGATTACTATATTTTCTCAAAATAATAACCACACAATCATATGCACTTTTGCTTTCTTGTAAATCATTTTTGAAAACTCTTTTTACTTATTTTCATCACACGCTGTAAGCTCACTTTCATAGGTGTAAATAGCTTCCTCAGGGTTGGAGTACCTTCTCATGAGCCTGTGTATTTGGCTGAAGGAAACAGGATATGATCACATGTGGCCAGGTCTGGTCTGTAGGGTGGATGAGTCAGAAGTTTAACCTCCGTGGACTCTAGGAACTGAATGGTCATGCTGGCCGTGTGGACAGACACATTGGCATGGTTCAAGATGGTCCCCCTTAGCGCTGTCCTGGGTCACCATTCTTGCAGCTGTCCAAAAAGTTTTAGTAGGTACACTGTGTGTACCACTGGGCAGTGGCAGCCCTTTGTTCCTCCAGAGGGACTTGTCATAGCCTGACTGCTTTTGGAAAAGAAAGTTGCCACCATTTCCTTCCCAACACTTAGGGACTGCTTCACTTTAGTTGATGGATTTTTGTGGGGAAGAATCCTCACTGCGGACTGATGCTTATCTTCTGGATCAAAGTGGTGAATGCAGGTGTCATCACCAGTCATGACGTCAGAAACGCAGGTGGAGTTGCCGCCTTCCTGCCTAACCTGCATTTCATCATGACGTGTAACAGGGATGCCCTGGTCCTCAGGTGTCAAAGGGACAGATCTGAGGAAACAGAACCATCGAGGAAACTCTTCTGACTCAAAGATAATTGTGCTGGGTTGGGGACTCTCCCGGAAATCCAATCTGTAGTGTCACTTCAGTGTCTTTAAATGTCACTAATTGTTTTTGCAAAACATTATTTCCCACAATGGCCATGTTTTCCTTAGTCACTGTGGCTGCTGGACACTTGCTACTCTCCTTGTCTCTTAGTGTAATTTGGCCTTTTCTAAATTCTGAAACTGCTGAAAAATTGTCACGGGGGGAGGGGAGCAAGGTCCTGCCTGTTGCAGACACTCAAGTTTTTGAGACTCATTTAATCTACTTTTAAAATTATAGAGAATCATTGCAGGGAAGTGCTCCCTTTCCAGCTCCATGGTTGAGGCTGACTGAGTAACATGAGGATGGACATGAAGGGGGCCCTTCCAGCAGCACCAGTAAGCCTAACCAGGTGAAACTTGCACAGCTGAACCAGAAAGGACACTGCTTTTGTCTATATTTCCTGGAAGTGAAATAAAGAAATATAACACAGTCTGTCTCAGCACTTCCATGGGAAGGAACTTTCTATTCCTTCACCCTGAATTACTTCACTCAGGATAATGGTCTCCAGTCCTGTGCAAATGCTGCCCAGTACATTTCACTCTTGTGGTTAAGTGACGTTCCATGGTCTAGGTTGAGTACATATCTTCACTACTGTGAATAATGCTGCAATAAATGTACCAGGGCAGATTTTGAATTACACGATCAAGTCAGTGTTTTTGTACATTTTCCTTGTTCTAGCTGCAATCAGAGTGTTGGATTAGAGCAGAGAAATAATGGAGGTGAAGAGTCTTGCTTGGAGGCTACTTTTATGAATCAAATAAGAGATGATAGAGTGGTAGTAATGAAACGGAAGGGATGTTGGACAACTTTGAAGTATAATTTAAAAAATGAGGATATTGGGGTGGTGCCTGTGGCTCCAAGGAGTAGGGTGCCGGCCCCATATGCCGGAGGTGGTGGGTTCAAACTGGCCCCAGCCATAAACTGCAAAAATAAATAAATAAATAAATAAAATAAAAAAGAGGATACTATTTCCTAATGATATTAAATAATAACGTTAGAAATGTAAGCAGCAGTTACAGGCATTATGACTTTCTCTTTTATAAAACTCAGAAACTTGGGCTTCTTCCATGACCTGGTAATTATGAATTGGGCAGAATATTAGGGGTACATGTGTTGTGTTCACATACTTTGGTTTTGTACAGAGTGAGTCAAAGTGGTAAGTGCACCCTTCACCCAAATAGTGTGCCCAGTACCCAAGAGGTGTGAATTTGTCCATCTCCTGTTCCGCCCAACTTGATTTTCATTGAGATTTATTTCTATACATGCGCTTATTAATGAGTTCAAATTGGTATTGAATACATATGTTTTTTCTCCTTTCTTGTGATGTTTCACTTAGAAGAATGGCTTCCAGTTCCATCCAGGTTGTCGTAAAAGATACTAGATGACGTTTTTCTTTTTTTAATGGCTGAGTTGCAGTTCTCTAAGACAGATATGCTTCGCCATGCCCTCATCATTTCCATTTTCATAGTTGCCGCCTTTGCCAACAAAGCCCTTCCCCACCTTGCCTCTTGGGGACATAGGACAGGATTGAGCTTCACACTCCTCCCCCTCTGACACCTTTCTTTGACCAGTGTCTGTGTCAAAGTCCTATTTTTCTCTTCACATGCATACTTGAATGTGAACTCTACACCTGTTCATACATATGTACGTACTATCTCATGGCAGGTACTAGTTCCTGACAGTTAACCTATGCCTAATAATTGCAGAAAACATTCTTGGCCTGAATTCTTCTCCACTACAACTTTGCAAATAACCATCATCACCTCCATTTAACATCAAGAACAATTTACATGAGTTTCTCAGTCTCACCCAGTTAGTCATTGGTAGTACCAGGATTTAGATGCAGCCAGTTCAGCTCCAGATTCTGGGCTCTTATTCACTACCCTCTTCTGTCCCACCTGTCATAGCCCCAGAACATTATGGGTCTTTATTTAACTGTTGATGCACAAAAGCATAAAGTTTCTCTCTGGAATGATGCCTCATCCTAAGTATAAAAAATAGAGTTTAACACTGATACATCACCAACTTTTTGCAATTGAAGTTATTTGTCTTTTCGTGTAATTACCAACATTTCCTCTGAAGGAAAACCCTTTGGAGATGCACCTTCCATGTTCTATCTCGGGATAGAAGGCCCCCATCCTGATACCTTGTTTCTGTTTAACACTTTAGTTAACACCTTAGAGGTACACAGGATAGCACAGTCTGTTAATGAAATGGAAAAGTAAAATTAGATAATCAAGAATACAGAACGTCGTTCATTCAACGAAGTGGGGAGCTCTGGATTCGAAACATCTGGGATCAAATGCTCACGTCACCTCATTCACTGTGGGGCCTTGGACAACTGTTTTTCTTTTTTAAGTCTTCTTCGCCGTATAAAATGGAAATGCCAATGGTACCTTCCCTACAGCATTATTTTAAGGATGCAGTGAGATAAGGTAGTCTAAAGACTTAATATGGTGTGGAGCATAATAAGTGCCCAATCAAGTGGGAAATTAAAAAAAATAAGCTATTGTGATCACTATTTTCCATTCCAGGGGCCATATCATGTTGGGAAGAGTAGAGGCCAGTGGAAGCACTCAGAGGATTAACTTCTTCTTGGCCCAAGACATAAGTGGAGGTAATGAAAAAAAAAAAGAACTTTCCTCATCAGTTTTACACTGACATACATTATAAGACTAATGAATCCTTTACCTGCTAATATTTGCCTCTTCTTACACTATAATTCCCCTGTGTTTTTATTGTAATGGAGTTTCAGCCTCCCTTTTTTCTTCTTTTTCCAGTAACACTCTTCTGCAATTCTAGCTCAGCATACACCCCAGCCACAAAGTGAGGGGTAAATAGGGAAGCACTCTGTCCATGAAGCCAGTAAAGGGGATGTGGATAAGACCCCCGTTCTGCCACATGTAGAACTTTCTCTCCTTCCACCTACTTTTACCTACTTCAGACCACTATACCAACCAAGAGGAGACTGGCAATATCCCAAGTCTAACAGGGTCCTAGAGTGGAAGCCTAAACTGTGTACATCCTGAATATTCAGACATGTCCGGGAATGCCTGGAGGGTCAGCCAGGCAGGCAGGATATGAGCCAAGAGCCTCATGGGTGGGATTCCAACCTATCTGATGATTCTCTCCCCTATCTGGCCCACAGCCCTGCTGGTGCAATGATAGTATTCTATTGCAGGGTTAAACTTGCCTGTTGGTTCTTTACTGCTAAATGCACTGAGGTCTTAAAGGATGTCTACTTATTAGTATAGACACTAATTAGTGTGGTTGAGTGGTGTTCACCCAACACTCAGTGGAGGTCCTGACCCACAGGATACACACAATAAATAAGCATGGAATAAATGGGCAAATGATTGACAGGGAGCTGGAAAAAGGTGTTTGATCCAAGGAAAATTGTTTTCTTTATAAAGGAGAGTCCCTTTGGAATCACACAAGTGCAGTAAGTTATTCCAATGGCATTTTGGCTACATCTGACCCTAATATACTGTAAGAAACTATTTCAGGTGAAAAAAATGTCCACGAACTTCTGTAATTAAAGACAACATGGAACAACCTTGCATTGGGTCTATTTCCTAGTAGCACATAAAAATGAGGCTTGGGTGAGTTCTCTCCTTAGTTGCATGACCAACCACTCAAGGGCACTGAAGACCAGAAATCAGGACGCTTCACTGAGCCATGTCAGAGGGACACATCCCTGAAGTGACCCAGAAACCCACGTAGCTAGAGACTGAGGAGGAGTCCCCCACACAAAGGTTCCCAGCAGAAGGGAGGTGGAAAGGGGTTCTGTGATGACAAGGAGTTTTTAAAACATCAGTTGTGCTATGTACTTGCTCTGTGACCTTGGACACAAGGCTCAGTTTCTTCATCAGTACCCACCTTCGATTCATAATTTATCGTAAGATAAAATTATATTATATATGCAAATTGTTCCACATAGTTGCTAAGGTGAGATAATTATAGATGGTGATGAAGATAATGGTAGGAGGATCCAGAGCCGAGCGTGTGTAAAGAGTCTTAGAAATACTCCATCCTGATCCAGGATAGGAAAGTCTTGGGCAGGGTTACTCCCAATTCTGGTAGGTGGATAATGAGCCAGGGAAGGGCTTTCATATAATGATTCTTATAATCTGAGGGTGTTTTTAGATGATTGCAGGCAGGAGAAAAGATAAGCATTGCACCTTGAGGGCTTCACTGGATGTACTTAGCAAGTGCCTACCCACCAATAAGAGAGACACCTCATTCATTCCTTGGCAGCAATGCAAAGCCCTGATGGGACCCTGGTGCAAGATGTGACTGGGTACCCTCACATGCCACTTCTAGTGTGGGTGAGGTGAATGACATCCTCCAACAGTCTGTGCAGAGGTATTGGGATGATGTTCAGTAGGACCATGACTTGAAAGGCAGTTTCCTAGAGCTGCCTGTGAAGTTAAACAGATATTACCAAGAATTTACTTCTCCGGTGGGAACCTAAAGACTTCATGAGTCTCTCATGATTTTCTTCTTATTTCAGGAGGAGAAATTTAAGACTTTTCTAGAAAAGCTTGGATATTTACACGCGAGAGCGCATCTATAGAGCTGAGTCCAGAATGTTGCCAGAAGAGTGACCCACTGGTAAGACCGGATAGAGAAATCATTTTATATCCTTACGGAAACCACATCCTTAAGCAAATGAGATTCCTCTTTGTAATTCAGAAAGGAAAAAAAAAAAACCTCGCTGGAGATGAGTACTCATTTCCTAGGTACGAATGTACATGTTTGAAATATTCTTCTCATATTAACCAAGCTTTATCTATCCTTATTTATTTTTGTCTATTTGATGCGTCAGGTGGAGAGTCATCTGTGTATAAATATCTCATACAAAAATTTGCCTTTGAATTTCCAAAAGATTAATTTACATATCTATTTAGTTCTCTGTTATTGGGAATTGCAAAGTATATTGTAGTTATTTATCCATAATGGAATTTAACTCCAAATAAATTAACACTTGTCTTGTTTGCATCTCTTGGTTCTCCTCTATCTGATATTAACACTGACACATCTATTGTTCTTATTTGCATTTTCCCCATACATATTTTCTAGATATTTTATGTTGAAACTTTCTGAGACACATCAGAAAATTGTTTTTCTCCAAGACGTGTATTTTTGTTTTTAACCTGAACTGACAGTTCCTAGATATTAAAGGAGGGCATTACGATAATTTACATTGAATATTGTAAGAGACACATTTGTACTTCCTTCTGTGATCTTATTTTATGTTTTCTGTATTTTATGCTTTCCGACCATTTCCCCTATTTCCTGTCTTTTGCTAGATGAACTCTGCTTTGATTTTTTTTTTCAATCCCCTGCAGTAATTTGGAAGGAATCATCCTGTTTTTTTTATTTGTACTAAAATTTTCAAAATAACATACTTGATCCTATATTCCTCTAATTATCAAGGTCAAGAAGAAACAATAGTTTTTGACTCTGTCCTATTTTAGTTGAAAAATTAGCACTTTTTTTTTTTAACTTCTTCTTCCTCCTCTTTCCAGTATTTCACGGGCAACATGCAGTTCTGGCTAACAGTCATTGTCTCTCACAGTATTTTATATTTGAATGATATTTATCTTGAAGTTTAGAAAATCCTCCCTCTCATTTCTTGTAGAAGCCTTCTTGCCCTTGCTCTCATCAGTTTCCTCTGCATTGTTTTTATTTATTTATTTTTTCCCACTGTCTTTGCAGAAGCCTGTGATGCAGGTTGTTCTCCCCAGGCTGGTGTCCTGGGGGTTCTTCTCTGGGCCCTTCTTGCTTGACCCCCTGTAGTCTTTAGGTGTCCTTGAATACGCTCATGTGAGCGTCCATCACCACTGTGCTCGTGGCCATTGAGTTTCTATCCTCATACCAGATTCCTCTCCTGACTGCATTATTTGTATCACCAACTCCCTACCGGGTATCTTCCTTAACACATCGGTGATGTGCACAGAAACATCTTCAGAAATACAGATGTCTAACATTGTACTGTCTCTCTAATTCAGGGGACTATGGCGTGGAGACCTAACCAACAGTGAGGACCTGCTGTCTGCTTAGCATTGCTGGAGGTGTATTCACACACTGCACCACTCAGTTCCCGTTTTCCCAATCTGGTATAAAGACTCTCAGGTGCCCACAGTGGGGAAACAGAGCTTCAGCAATGTTACAAAACTTATCCAAGACTCAGTCTGGGTTTCGGAAGACTTTCCCCTTCATCCACACCAAAACGTTCCTTCATTGTTTTTTCTGATTTCCTTTACCTTTGTGTCCTGACCTCCTTTAAGAGTCAGAGCAGTCTCTTCCTGGGGACTCTCATCCTGAGGGTCATCCCTCCGTCCAGAGGCTATTTCCAAGTTTGCTTCTACAAGCAGAAACTGTGCTGAAGGCATGGCTGCATCTCCTACCACCGGTGAGGAGGCCAGCTCCACTCTCCTAGGCCCCCAAATCCTGTTGCCTGGATCGTAAGGTGAATGGGAGAGACCTGCTCTCAGGGTGACACCCTGTCCTCGTCACACAGCTTTACGGGCATCCAGAGCTGTTTTTCTTCTACTCCTTCCTATTTACTTCAGAAAGTGATGGAACCAGAACAGTACAGAATTTCGTAAAAATAGACTACGGCCTTTGAAATGCTGTGCGGAAGCTTCTGGTTTGGTTTGAGTTCTGGTGGCTTCTTCCAGTGGCCTTACTTGTCTCCAGCCAGTTTTCTTGTCTCTGATACTTCAAGCCAGTCTGAGATAGCAGCCCATTAGCATTTCAAGCTAAAGGCGATTTCAAGTTTCCATGTAAAGGAAATGTAGGAGTGGAATGCCACTCTACCTATACTCTGGGTGGCACAGCGTGCCCACATTCCTGAGGTCCCGCTCTGCAGACCGAGGCAAACAGATGGTCCTTTGAATGTCTCTAACGCTCTTATTTTTTTTCCTTATAATGCCAAATGCAATATTTTTTTTTTTGAAAATTCTACACCAGAAGTTTCCCAGCTGAGAAAACAGGCTTGTGAAAAATGGTTTCAGAAAATGAAACAAACCATGCAAAAGCTCTTCGGGGTGTGTTTGAAAAGAACATCTGGCCCCGAGCTGCTCAGTCACCTCCTTTCCCCTCCCCCTTTTTTCACACAGCTGTTTGAAAGAGTCCTGAGGACAGGGAGGCAGGTCAGCGAGCTGAATTGCACCCCCCCATCCCTTTTGCACCTAGGCAAAAAAAAAAAAAAAAAAAAAAATCTAGCTCCCATGTGTGTTTAATAAGTGTGCACAAATACAAGAAAAAAAATTATCTCGATTCCTGTTGACTCTCTGCAACAACTCCAAAGGAAAATAAACTCTGGATTTTAAAATTTCTCAAAGAAAACTTATGGTCCTAATAAAATGTTGCTTTCAAGTTGAATTTTTTTTTTTTTGTTATATCCAGCCCTGAACAGACCACTCATTCCTCTTCATTTCTTAAGAACGAAGGATTATGACGTCACACTTTGCCCAAATGGAGGGAAATCCAGTTGCCAAGCTTTTGCCTTTTAACTTATAATTGAGAAGCAAACAGTTCTGTATGTTCTTCCTTGAATTTCCCTTTGCATCTGTTTATTACAAACCCCTTCCCTAACCACCCCTCAAACGCATACATCGGAGGGAAGCATCTACTCGTAAGTTACTTTGGAAAAGAACAAGTTGACACTCAGTAGAGCCTCAGATTATGAGTATCACAGTGAATTCAGCAAACATGAAATAATTACCTCACATCAGAAGAATGTGTAGGCACATCCTTGGGAAGACAGGATAGATGGTTTCACATAAAAGGAGGCCAACTGGTCTACGGCACGCCATCAGGGTCCAAAGTGGGCCTGAGAGGAGACTCAGTACTTCACACAGTAGGGCTGATTATTTGTTTCAAGTATTTAGCTTCTCAGGTTTTCTGGGGTAGGAAAGGAGGCTGTTTCTCTCCTGGACATTGGTCCATCAACCATGCACAGTGCATAGCTCCCGCCCATTCGATGGATGAATGACAGGGAACAACCAAAAGCAATTCCTCACATAGATTTTCCAATAACTAGAGAAAACTCCCCTATGAAGAAATGGCTACTACTCAAAAGGAAAGGTTGAGAAGTGCAAGGAACAGAAATCCTGGATTAGATAAATTCTGAGGCCCGCTCACGTTTTAGAGTCTGAAATTCTAAGTCCTCCTTCTTAATCGCTTGCAGGAAGATTTCTGTCCACAGGCCTGAACTGTCTGTCAGTGATCTTTCCTCCACGTGGCCCCACGCAATCCTCACAGCTATGCCTTAGCTCTCACTAGGACCCCTGCAGAAACAGTCTTTGAACTTGACCTGCCTCAGAGCTGCGCCTCTACCCAGCTCTTCCAAGCTAGTTTTATATCACTTTACTGAGTCCCTGCTCTGGGCCAAGCACCGTGTTCAGCAGTGAACACAGGCTGAGGTGCCATCGGGCTGCATGGTAAAGACACCTGGCACAGGACAGCAGCGGAGTCTTCCTTGAAGAAGCAAAGGAAAAGGGTTTTCTAGTATGACAGAAAATCATAAGCGGTATCATCAAGGTGAAAGAGCATGGAAGAATGGGGTTACTATAAAAAGCCGCACCTGGAGAGTAGAGAATAAGAGAGAGGCTTGTACGGTGGGAAGAAGAGTGCAGAGGCCACCGAGGGGAGCCCATGTAAGTCACATGAAAGCATCTGAAGGTTATTACAGTCCAACCCACACGGATTACCTGAGAACCCAGACTTGCCGTTCATTTCTCAGGCCATTGCCCCTGCCAGATAGAACCCTCTTTCTAATTTCTCTTTTTAATATGTTCTCACCCCTCAAAATAAACCCCAATTACTTTTTTCTTGAGAAAGCCTTTGAGGATTTTCCTGAGTGGGCACAGCTTGTCTCCTGAGGTGTTTGTGCCTCTTGGACCATTTCCAAATTCTGCATCCTGCATTTGCTGGCTGGACTTGTGCAGTTCCACGTGTGGAGCCTGGGTTTCATGGCAGAGGGGCTACCCCTGTCCCTTCTTCCACCCCCTTCCAACACAGTAAGTATTTGCTGATGGATTGTGCTGAGCAGACTGATCAGAAGAGAGCATGGGTCTGAAGGAGCATGGGTCACATGTGGGGCCTCAATGCTGTCCTTTGCTCAATGACCAATCTCGGGCAAGTCTTTTAACATCTTCAAGTCCCATTTTGTTTACCTGTAAAAGGGAGGTCATGGTAGTGCCTACGTTACAGGACTTAAATAAGTACTAAAAAAAAAAAGACTTGGGGGCTGTGCCTGTGGCTCGAAGGAGCAAGGTGCCAGCCTCAGATGCCAGAGGTGGCAGGTTCAAATCCAGCCCCAGCCAAAAAAAAAAAAGACACATGATTAACTTAGCTGAGTGTTTAAAAATGTTAGTTGCTGTTAAAAAATCCTGAGCAATGGTTAGAGTAAGTGTCTTTGAAGACTGGCTAAGGCAAAGTCTTCAAAAGATTTTGCACATCATACATCTAACTCTAGAAGAAACTTTATTCTCCACCGTCCTATGATAATGCAATTTGGGTAAAATCATGAAAGAGAAAAAGAATGACTGTAAATTTTTGATTCCTTATATACACATACATGTGTCAAAGTCGAGTTGAGAGGGAACAGTGTGATATTAATGAATCCCATGAGGGTGAAGTATGCTTGAGGGATGGTGAGAAGATGCTCCTTCCCAGAGTCCCCATTCTGCCTCCTGATCTCTGTTCCCTGTCTGCACCTGACAATGAATATATCTCATCTCAGTCCTTGTTTGGCCCTCATTAGTTTATTCCCCATTTAATCTCTCTCACTGGGGGTAACTAAGCCGACCATAGCGATAATGTAATTGACTATCCAAACCAAGACACTTAGGAGAAGGAAAGGGCGCTCTATTAAACATTGCACTGAGATCACCAGCATCCAACAGACAGCCACTGGCAACTCAAGCGGCGTGGTCATCCAAGTTAGAAGCAGGCACCTTGCTGACTTGGGTCGCACAGCTTTCAACAGCATTCAAGTTCCTTCAATTCCCAGCTAAAGAGGAGTCCAGGCTCTTCCTGATCCAATTTATTTTTAATTATATCAGATCATTTTAAACTCAGTGTTGCACACAGGTTTCCTGGAAGGCCGTGTCAATATATTGTGAACCATCTGGATCTCTCGGTATCAGGACGTTAGATTATAATGACCAGTTTCCATCCCACATCTTTACAGTCATGTAGATAAACCGATTGGTTTCGATTCAGGGACGTTAACTGCCAGCTTCAATTAGCCAGGCTTCTTTAATATATTCTTTTCCTAACATAGTAGGCAACTTCAATAAATTATTATTTATAGAGTACTTATTAAAATGCTACAGGGAAATCATTCCTGGAAACCTCTCGCTGTGTAACTGTAAATGATCAAGCCCTCGCTTACTGATTGAGTGTCTGAGGACTTAAGTCAGATCACAGGATCACAGCAACTCATGCCTAAGGGAGACCTCAGATAGTATCCAGGGCAAGCCCCTATTCCACCCCCAAACCACTTCCACAACATCTCTGCCATGTGGAGATCCAGGGATGTTGGATGTACTCACGATGAAGGGACTCATTCCTACCCAAAGCAACTTTTTCTTTGCTAAATGGCTTTGTCAGATAAAAACCAGCTCCTGGTTTAAAATGGAAATCTGTATTTCCCTAAGTGCCATGCATCGAGCCCCATTCTCTAAAACGAATTCTGTTTTTTGATAAAATTAATCTCTTTCAGCCCTTTTCTGCTCTTGCTCCGTGCAAGATGGTGAAGACCTGCATCATCTGAGCTGGTTGGAAGCAAGCCTGGCCCCCAAAGTGACCCACAGTCAGGCAAAGTGCCATGGCCGAGGATAAAGTACTGGAGTTTGAATCCTGGCACCACTTATGAAAAGACAAGACATTTAACCTCTCGGAGTCTCAGTCTTCTCATCTGTACAATGGGACTGTTACTGATACCTACTCTGGGGCATGCTTGAAAGGTTATAGGAGTCAGTGTAGGCAAAGTGTTCAGAACAGTGTCTTGTAGCACATGGTAAATGCCGCATAGCTATCACTACATAGCAAATAGGATCTGGACATTGTCCCCCTATAGTAGGATCAGTTGTCCCTGGGCTGAGATTAGCTCTGTGTACCGCATTGCCCAAAAATGCAGCCTCCTGAAAATACTCCACCAGGCATTCCTCGTTCTTTGGTTGAAATATCTGACTTACTTTCAAAAGGGAACAAATTCTTGTAATTAAGAGTCAGAGCCTAGGAAATTATACTCACCTCTGGATAGACATTAAATTCATTGGATTGGTTAGTTTTCCATAGCAATGAAATAAGAGTTCTTGAAGGCTCACAAATGGATATTTTCTTAAAGCTCCTTAGAGAATTCTAACGTGTAGCCAGGTTAAAATAAGAAACTTCAAAATGGGTCTTTGCGGGTCAGAATCTGAGCTCCCTTGATTACTAGCCGCACACCTTTGGGAAAGATGTCTTTGTTCCTTCATTAACCTCTTCAGGCCTCAGTTTCCACAGCCGTAGAATGGAGGTAACAACGGTAAGTTTCTTTATCATAAAACTTCTTTGATATTTAAATGAAGCAGCATAGATGGATGACAGAGTATGCATTGGGCATTAGTCCTGGGTCCCTCATTCTCAACGGCATCTTGCATCCTTACCCCATCTCCATCTGTCACTTTGCCTCAACCTATCAGCAGGTAGCAAAGGGTCCTGAGCACTGTCACAAGGATAGGTGCGACCCTCAGTCCTCCCCACTAGGACCTATCAAGAAATCCATAACTAATCTGCATATATTTCAGGCTAATGGTGGCCCAGTTTTCTTTCCTGAAAATTAAAAATGGTTTAGATTTACAGATCTTGGGCGGAAGACGTGAGTCCCCAGTGGCAGAGCACTTAGGGGAGAGAAAACAAACTGGCCAACCTGGGTTTCTATCAGCTCTGGAACTATCCAGCTGAGATCAGTCACTTGAGAATCTGCTCCAGAGCTGGCAGAGATCCTCTGAAGACCTGCTCCTCGGACCGGCAGCACTTCCCTGCTAACTCACCAGAAGGACAGAATCACGAGTCTGACCTAGACCCCCCAAGTCAGAAGGTGAATGTTAACAAGATCTCCAGGTGGTCTGTTTGCCGTGTAGTTCTGCAAGCATCATTCTTCATTGGTTTCAGAAGGAAGCCACCCCCTCCCAAGTTCACAAAACTTTCCAGAAACAACTTCCTGCCTGCTGGTCCCTGGATGCTTAATACTCACACAATCTTTTGAATTAAGGCCCTCTGAAGTACCACTTTTCTCCCACTCTGCCCCATCCTAAACCTCTGGCCCAGCATTTCTATAGATGCATCATTTTCTGATTTGGGGTTTTCACCTGGTTCCTGGCCCTTGTTGGGCCATAGCACCTGATTTGTCTAAAAGGGGACCTCAGGGTCAGTGTCCTACTGTATGTAGTCTCAGAAAGAGAGTAAGATGTTGACAAGTGCAACTGCAGTCACTGGTTCATATTCCCTTCCTCTGATTTTCCATTTGGGGCCCATGATCCTTTGGGGACCAGGGGATACGAAGCCTGAATTAAGATAGCAACAGAGAAAAGTTAGACCTCATGCTAAAGGCTTTTGCTGAACAAAGAAAGACTCTAAAGCCAAGTCAGAAAATAGTTTGCTCCCCAAATCATTCAACTTTACATTGTCATTACATACGAGAAATTCTTCAGCACAATTGATTTTAAATAGCTAGAGAGAAGGTGAAGGGAGGTCAGCAAATTAACCCAGAATGAGGCAGAGCATGGTGGTTCATGCCTGTAATCCCAGCATTCTCAGAGGCCAAGGCCGGTGGCTTTCCTGAGCTCAGGAGTTGGAGACCAGCCTGAGCGCAAGACCCCTTCTCTGAAAATAGCCAGGTGTTGTGGCAGGTGCCTGTAGTCCCAGCCACTTGGGAGGCTGAGGTTAGAGGATCACTTGAACCCAAGAGTTTGAGGTTGCTGTGAGATATGACACCACTGCACTATACCCAGGGCAACAGAGTGAAACTGTCTCAAAAAAACAAAAAGAAAACAAAACAAAACAAAAAGCCTGGAATGAGTCCCGGGCCTCGAGATACAGCTGCTGTATGGGTACACACATGTGCACGCGAACACACACTTAACCTATCGAGCTTCTATCGTTATGTAAGACAATGTGGGTCCAAAGAGCCGGACGACAGGGGTTTCTGTTCTGACCTATCACCTCCAGCCCTCCAGACCTTGTGTAGCTTATACATTGACAGGGAAGCAGGTATGAATCAAATAACCACAAAAATATGTGTTCTATCTTAACTGTAACAAGACGGGTTCTAACTTATGTGCTATGAGAACATAAAAGGGAGATGAACATATTCAGGAAGGTTTCCCCGAAGAGGCAACAGAGTGGAAGGACGGGCAGGTTAGCCAGGCCCAGGCGGGAGAGGCAGGGGCAGGCCCAGCCGGTGCCCTGTGACCAGGGGGCTTCATGCCCTTCTGAGGAACTGAAACAAGTCTGGTGTGAGTGGGGTCCAGAGAAGGGAGGAGGGGACAGGGGCTGCCACGCCGAGGCTGGGACAGTGGGGAAGTGTTTGGTCTTCATTCTAACGGGTCAGGGGAGCGAGGAAGGGCTCCAGCAGGGGTGCTGGGACCAGATTAGTGTTCCTGCAAGAGTGCTCTTTCTGCAGTGTAGAAACAGACTGGGGTGGGGGAGAGAAGAGGGGGAATGGGCCCGTTAGCACTGCGTTGAGTCTCCCAAAAAAGCGACATGGCACTTGGGCTGTGAAGGAAGTGGGGCAGTGAAGAGAAAAGGGAAGTTCCCAGAATTCGGGATTAGCCTGGTGAGCGGGAGGAGAGGGGAGGAGGTGTGAAAACCGCCCGCATGTGGTTCCCTGGAGTGAAGCACGGAGCCCTGGACAGTTACCAGATAGGGAGGCCAGGGTGGTCTTGCGTTAGGCTTCAGACGCTTGAGTTGGAGGCCTTCC
>CAUYQV010096991.1:0-21409 GCA_963574575.1 Galagoides demidoff
CGGAGCCTCAAGCTATCCCCCTGGGTAGAGTGCCATGGCATCACAGCTCATAGCAACCTCCAACTCCTGGGCTCAAGCGAGTCTCCTGCCTCCGCCTCCCAAGTAGCTGGGACCACAGGCACCAGCCACAACGCCTGGCTATTTGTTTTGGTTGCAGCCGTCATTGTTGTTTGGCAGGCCCAGGCTGGGGATTCGAACCTGCCACCTTAGGTGTACGTGGCTGGCGCCTTAGCCGATTGAGCCACAGGCACCGAGCCTCTCCACAGATTCTTTGTGAAGCAAATCTCATTTCCTAAGGCATTTAGTAAAATACAGAAAACAAACACCAACTCTTTGCACAACTGTAAACTCGTTTGTGTGTTCAGCCTCCCTGTGAGGTACAAAGGACTTCGCACACACGCCCTCGGAGGAGAAAACTATCTCCTCTTTCTGTCTGTGCTACCTCTAGAACCCCAGCTGTTCTATAGAATTGGCTGATGGTCCTTACAGACCCCCCTTTTAGTCTTAATCCAGCCCCCATTCGGTCTCATCACCTCCCTGCTCTCACTCTCCACAGACATTTGTTGGTGGAAATAAAAAAATACCATTTCATTTCTTTTATCTTCATCTCTAAGAATCTCATTCTTTTTCTCCAGACAGCCAATGAGGTTGATCGACTAGCAGAGAGTCCACGCTTGGAATGCACCATCCACCAGCCCCGCTCACCCCTCCGCGACCTGAGAGGAGCCCTGGTGAGTTAAAGGCCCTTGGGGACCTCTCAGGACCACATCCCTGACCTTCCTGACTGCTGAGATTCCTCCTATGGTGACGCCCTGTCCCTGACACTCCCGTTCCGTGGTTAGACAGCAGTAGGGCGGGAATCGCCACCTTCTTTTCTTTTCTTCCCCAAAGTTGAATTTAAATCTTTAAATGCCTATAACCTTTATCTGGCTCTAGCCTTTCCGATGCTATATGCAGTTCTACTAATAGAGTCAGCAAAGCTCCTTGATTGCTGTGGCACCTGTAGCTCAAGCGGCTAAGGTGCCAGCCACATACACCAGCACTGGTAGGTTTGAATCCAGCACAGGCCTGCCAAACAATGACAACTACAATCAAAAAAATAGCTGGGTGTTGTGGCAGGCACCTGTAGTTCCAGCTACTCGGGAGGCTGAGGCAAGAGAATCGCTGAAGCCCAAGAGTTGGAGGTTGCTGTGAGCTGTGATGCTACAGCACTCTACGGAGGGTGGTAGTTGAGGCTCGGTCTCAAACAACAACAACAACAAATTCCTTGATTGCTCTACTCTAGGCAAATCCACGCCCCTCCACCAGGCTCTGCAGCTGTACTTGCTGTGACATGGTTTTCCAGAACCTTAGACAGTAGAAAAATCCCCCTGCCTTTGGAATTAAAAATTCCAGACCCAGTAAATTCATAATTTAAAGCCACAGCACTGATTTCCAGTGTTCCAATAGGACGACAGTCATGTCCAAATTCCCACCAAAAATGTAAATCTATTAATCTAAGTTTTTAATGAAGAGTATAAAGAGAATTAAACATAAAAATTGAGACTTAAATTCAATGTTGGTGTTCTCTGAGTTTTGTGGTCTACTTATTTGTAGCAGGGAGAAGGAGGTTAATTATCAGTTATGCCCGGGAGCAGGGGACACCTGAATAACTCACGGATGAAGATTAGAGAAAGTCACTTCTACTTCCCACAGGACAAAGAGAGAGGGGGCCGACATCTTCATTTCCTTTCTTTTTCTAATCTTGCTTACTACATGATAAAAGTAAGAGAAAACAGTGAAATCTCCCAAATATGACATTATGAAGGAATTAAGGCAAAGGCTGGTTTAACAGCAAACTGGGAATGGTGGTTTGCTCCTGTGATCCCAGCTACTTGGGAAGCTCAGGTGGGAGAATTACTCGAGTCCAAGAATTTGAAACCGGCCTGGTGACAGAATGACACCCCCACCTCTAAACATTTTTTTTTAAGTTACCTATAGTCCCAGCTACTTGGGAGCTGAGTTGGGAAGATTACCATTGCACTCCAGCCTGGGTGACAGAGTAAGACCGCCTGTCTCTTAAGAACAATTAGCAAACTGATTGATGAGACCTTATTCCATCTCCTTCCTCATATCCTAATCTTTAACTATTGAAATTTTATGTTTAACAAGCAGGTTAAAAAGATAGGCTAGGTTGGGCAGTGCCTGTGGCTCAAAGGAGTGGGGTACCAGGCCCATTATGCCAGAGGTGGTGGGTTCAAATCCAGCCCCAGCCAAAAACAGCAAAAAAAAAAAAAAAAAAGTTAGGCTAGGCACAGTGGCTCACACTTGTAATTCTAATACTCTGGGAGGCTGAGGTGGGTGGATTGCTTGAGCTTAGGAGTTTAAGACCAGCCTGAGCCAAGAGCAAGACCCCATCTCTACTAAAAATAGGGACTGGTAGTCCCAGCCACTCAGGAGGCTGAGGCAGGAGGATGGCTTGAGCCCAAGAGTTGAGGTTGCTGGGAGCTATAATGACCTGACAGCACTCTACCCAGAGTGACAGACTCTGTCCCAAAAAAACACAATAAATAAACAAATGAGAAGACAATCTGCTATATCTCCCTAGTACACAAAAACAAATGGACTTTTTCTTCTAGATCATCTTTTAGAAATTAAAATGTCAAAAACGCAATGATATTTAGATACAAAAGCCAACCTTGATGTATTTATTACTTACTTATTTCTCAGGAAAGTCTGATTGAAGAGGAAGCTAGGCAGAAGAAGAGTTAAATCTGCTGGGCCAGAAGGATCGACAACACTTAAGGATAATTCTGACACTGACAGTCGTGATGTGTTGAATACCTGCAAGTTTTGTGAATTTCAGAAGTTCCGACACTAAATGAGTCACATTTCATAATAAAGTGCTGTGTTGTAAATGAGGTGGCACAAATTATCAAGTCTCTCTAACTCAGAACTCTGGGGGGAGGGACACTGTGAACCCACCAAAGGGAGCCTTCCATAAGGAGGATCAGGCCGCAGAAAGGGAGAGGGGACAAGTGTCCATTGTTGGCTAAAGGGCTCTGGGCTCTCCAGGACCCTGTCCTGTACTCATAAACACAGCCATGTACTGCTACAGCCTAAAACAACTGACTCAGCTGCCATGTCTATGAGCTGAGGCCATGGGCCAAGGCTTCCTCCCACTTGGAAAGAAGTCCCCTCCCGAGATTGTTTCCCGTCCCTCTGAAAGTCATGTGGAACCGAACTTGGGGTAGCGAGGGCCTCCCAGGTCTCCCAGGCCAGTGCTCCTGTTTCCATGTGGTCTGTTCAAATGCTGCGTGCTGAGTATGAGACCAAGGCCCCCAAATAACAGCGTTTACCTGTTTGATCTTTGTGGTATTTCATTTGAGAAATGCAGGGCAGTGCGGAGAGTCCGTTGGAGACAGGATTCTGTAGTTTCTGGGTCAAACAGCGCTGCCTCTGTGCATCCTTCACAAAGACCAGCCTCAGGCTCTGTGCTAGGCATGTGCGTGCATTTCTCACTAACCAGTCTGGGACGCAGACATTGTCTTCACTTTAAAATGAAGAACATGGGCTCAGAGAGTTTAACAGGCCCACTCTGTCCCGTCTGGCTCCGTGTTCCCCGTTCCTGCTGCACCACAGTGAGCAGTTGACAGAATCACACTTGCAAGCTGGGCTGTTTTATTAATCGGAGCTGAGTTAGGATACTGGGGCTCACGGGTCAACCTAGCTTTCCTGGTGACCATTTCTCTGTGACATCCGAGACACCACGGCACTGAAATTCTCATTTATCCTCTTACCTTCCAAGTGGCTATGAGATCATTTGAAAAACTCAGATTTCAAATAATGTGTTCAATGTCTCAGCAACACATTGACTAGGCAAAGATCTAGGCCCTTTTCTTCCTCTTTTAAATCAGACGCGTGAAACTCCCTCCTGCCCCTCCCCTCTACTTCAGAAAAAAGGGAGATCTGTGCTAAGGAGTTTGAACAGAAATACTCCATGGGGACAACAACTATCCATTTCTAATATAAATATTTGCTAGTAGGCCAGGCACAGTGGCTCACACCTCCAATCCCAGCACTTTGGGAGGCTGAGGCAGGTGGATTGCCTGAGCTCGGGAGTTTGAGACCAGCCCGAGCAAAAGTTAGACCCTGTCTCTAAGAAACAGCCCAGGCATTGTGGTGGGCACCTGTAGTCCCAGCTCCTCAGGAGGCTGAGGCAAGAGGATCACTTGAGCCCTAGAGTTTGAGGTTGCTGTGAGCTATAATAGCACAGCACTCTAGCCTATGGCCACAAAGTCTGTCTCAAAATAAAAAAAATTTCCTAGTGCATAATGTTAGATTTCCCAAATACCTCCATTTCGACAATCTCTAAAACTGAATCCAAGAACTTCTTCACTCCTAGTTTAGCAGAATTAGGCAGTGATGTGATCCCCAACGTATGGCTTTCTGAAACAAGCAAACCGGCATCATTTCATTCATTAACATAAGCAGGGAGGGTGAGATGCTTCTATTTGCCACTAGTCTTTTTTTTTTTAAGGAAAATTAACATAATTTACATTTGTTACATGAGTTGACACATTAATTTATACGTCCTGCTTGAAGCCTCAGGTTTCCTCTGCCAAAGTTTGTCTTTAGGACAATTTCTTTGGAGTGAGCCATGGGCCTCCCAGAAGGGGGTGAAAGGACGCTCGTGGAGTTGGGATTTTATAAAACATACCTTCAACAGCAATTTTCTGAAGCTGTTTTGACATTTCCTCTAAGGCAGTGGTTTTTTAACTTGGCCTATTGTTGGAATAACATGGGGAAAGATATAGAAAAGAAATACAGATGCCTGGGTCCTGGGCTCTGTCTTCAGCACTTCTGATGTAACTGCTCCGGGGTTAGAGACCAGTGTTCAACCTAGTTTGAGAATCAGTCTCTATCCTTTCCATGTAAGTCCTGCCCCTTTAAATTTCCTTCTCTCTTATCCTCTGCCTAATTGTGTGCAGGGAATGAGTAAAGAAATAGAACCCACATCCATTCAATGACTTATAATCAGAAAACTGCCAGCTCAGATGCCAAAGGGGTGGAGGGAAGGGGGCAGAGAAGACGCCAGGGCCCCACGATGCAGGCCTTCAAGAAAACGGAGTGCAGTGTCCTGAAGGAAAAGTTATTCCAAAGTTGGGGACTGACTTCATCTCCTGAATATAAGGGGCATACCACATAACAAACTAAACACACACAAAACTTTAAAATACACTTCCATTTTTAATTTAAAAAATAAATAACAGCAAATCTGAACAAAACTCTTCTACTCCAATGCACGTCTTCCTAACTGTCCCTGTTTGAACCCCAGCTAGATACAAAACCACAAAGGAAAGGAATCCTCAACAAAGTTTAGAGAGACAATTCACAAAAGGTGACGAACGCACACAAATGAGTTTGAACAGTAGATACTGGAGACCAACTCTGGTTCAATCCTAAGAATCAGAACAAAATCATTTACCCGAAAGGAAAACCAGCTTTTTCCTTTTGTAAATTAGAACTGAGGGCTCAATTTTTAATTCACCCCAAGAGTAACTTACCTTTTCCAATGTAATTAAGAAAAAAAAAAGACCTATGTAGAATGAGTTTCCAAGGAAGTGATATTTATCAATTTCCCAAATAATGTATGGGGGAAAAAGCATAATGATTAAAATGAACTAGAAGTCTAATTACAGTGAATGCAGCCTGTTTGCCTGGAGAAATCTGAAGATTATGACATTGTTTATAAACTGTTGCAGAAACTTATGGTAATTCGTGTGAATATTTCAACATATACTGGATTATAGTCATAACTTTGATATCTACAAGTCTCTTCATCTTGACAGTCACGGTACAGCAGGATCAAAACACCAACTAGAGATGAGGAATGGGAAAACAATGTGGACGTATAAAAGCATTTGTACACAAATTTAGTTTCCTCCTGATTCTCCCTCTCTTTTTGTCCACTTACAGTGAGAGAAGCGAGGACTAAATCACGTTAGTCTCAACCTCTTTTTTAAAACAAATGAGATTGAAACCCAGGAACTGATCACAACCTGAAGGGTAGAAAATCTTTCTAGTCTTGCTTTGTGGTGGTGATGGTGGGTTTTTTCCCTCCCCTTTTGTTATACCTGAGAAGTGAGAGTTAGGAAGGCACAAATGTGAAAGGCCTTTCCACACAATGGTGCCATGGGCACACAGGAACCTTCTGGGGGCTGGAGAGAGTCTATGTCTGTAGGTGAGAGATGGTAACACTGGTGTAAAGCTAGGTGAAAATTCACCCATCTGCACACCTAAGAAATGTGCAAATAAGTGAAGTTCCCTATTTTAAAATGAGAAATCCAGCCGGACGCGGTGGCTCATGTCTATAATCCCAGCACTCTGAGAGGTGGAGGTGGGAGGATCCCTTGAGCTCAGGAGTTCAAGACCAGCCTGAGCAAGAGCAAGATCCTGTCTTTACTTAAAAAAAAAAAAAAAACCCTGAAATATTAGCCAGGTGTGGTGACTGTAGTGCTAACTACTCAGGAGGCTGAGGGAGGAGGAACATGGGAACCCAGGAGGCTTAAGGTTGCTGTGAGCTAGGCTGATGCCAGGTCACCCTTATTAACAGAGTAAGACTCTGTTTCAAAAAAAAAAGATCTGTCCAAGACCTGGCGAGGAAAGAGTTAATAAAGGTAGACTATTGTTACATCCTGCTTTACATCTGGTTTTATCCAACAGATTAGAAGTGTAGCTGCAGTTTTCATGGGACTTTCTGTCAAGGTCCAGGAGTTCAGGTGGAGGAGGAAGCAATCCCTCATCCAACAGGCTCACTGCCATCTGATACCACTCACTCTCCAATCCTACAGCACCCTAGTGTCACTGTCTCTGTACACCGGGGCTGTTTCAACCAAGTACACTGCACTACCACATCCCCACGGACTAGAGCTGTGGCTGGAGTTCCATAGGAACTTAATATATGTGGAATAAAACAATCCTTTAAAAAAGATCCCCCCAAACCCAAAAGACCTCAAAGCCAGATGAGTAACCAGGCCAGAGACAGAGAGACAGAAAAAAAATGGGGGGTGGGGAGAATTAAAAAATATCACTGCAAACCTGCAAACCACAAATACAAAGTTGTGACAATTTGGGGACTAGTTTAAATGTCTTTCACTATTGCAGACATCTAACCCAGAAAGATAAAGCTCGGTCCTTTCCCTTTTCCTCCCTGGTCCTTGTTTCTTCTATATTTAGTGTAATCATGTGGCATTTCTCTGCAGTTTTCCTCTCTGACTTCAGGACAGGCATTATAGATGACTTTTCATCAAATGTGACTATTTCTTACTTGACAGCTTCCCAAGAAAACAAACCCTCCAATGTCCTCTGTAATCTACTGTCCGCAACACTACCTAGAATCCTTTGTGTCCAGGCAGGAAAAAGGAATTATTTCCATTCATGTGGAAGAGGAATCAGATGGAAAAATATATCAGAAAAGGGAAGCTATCTGGGCACCAATGTATGAACCTGCCTCTGTTCAAAGACCAGACTGTGGGACTCACTTTGCACCGGAAGATCAGTTTGAGGTTTTTATTGGTGACCTGGTTAATCTTTCTATAATATTTTAATGGTAACCCCAAAAGTAGGGTGAGGCACACAAATATCCTCTTGCCAGACTGCACAGTGAATTCTCAGAAGTTGTTCCAGGCTCCTCCTTCCCCTACGGGGCTTGAGTTCTGTTTATGTAAAATCCTCTTCAGTTCTTATAAATGCTTTGTCTCTGTTCATAAATAATTTTGTGAAAGGCTCCAAAAGATGTCCTCTGTTGGAGAAGGGCTATCCATGAACTCACATTCCAAATTACCTTTTTTTTTTTTTTTTTTAAATGGTGTATCAATAATGTCAGGAAGTTCCAGCTCTTACTCAGGCCCAGCAGAATAAAGAAAGGACCATTGCAGTAGCACCTAGCCCTTCGTATACTCCATCTCATTTGAACCTCCCAGCAGCTGGTGTCGGAGGTCTTACTGAGAAGGTGAGCAGAAAGGAATCTCAGAGAATTACAAATAACTCATGGGAGTTTACAAAGTTAATAGATGACATTCCTGGGATTTGAAACCATATGGGTTTAATTCCAAAGCCCACATTTTTTCATGATCCTACACTGTAGGTTTTCCTGGTTGGGGACAAAGGGTACCATTCTCCACGCTTCTAGAAGATCCACACGAATTTCTTGAGTCACACACTGGACTTGCCTCAGAGGTGTTTCCTTGCCTCTTGTGATAAACAGGCATGTGTCTCTCCTAAAGGGGCTGGCAGGGGACAGGCAGGCAGAGAGTCGGGCAAACACCAAGTCACACAGCTGCAACCTCTCTGCTCTCTCCACTTCCTTCTCGGGGAGAAGCTGTAGGCCAGGTTGGGGAAAAGACCCCTGGTGAGCTTCAGCCATGATGACCCTCAAATTCAGTCAAAAAGCTTTCTGCTTTGCCACAAATACCTAAGTATCATGTTTCCCTGAAAATAAGACACTGTCTTATATTTATTTTTTCTCAAGAAAACACACTAGGGCTTATTTCCAGGGGATATTCTTCCTCTCTGCACCAAAATGCAGGGCGTGGCTATGCAGCAGATCTGCATCCATCACTAGGTCTTATTATCAGGGTAGGGCTTATATTTGACAAATGCATAGAAATCCTGCTAGGATTTATTTTTGGGGTAGGTCTATTTTCGGGGAACCACGGTAGTTTAGAAATATCTGGGGCATTTCAAATACTGTTCCAACTAGGGGAAGACATTAAGAAATTTGTCCAGAGTTGTCCTCTAGATCTAAGTGTTACGTGGGCATAGCCTAATTTAGCAAGCGGTGTTATTAGTAAGACCCTGTAGTACAATTTTCGTGGGTAGCCTCGATTTCCTCACCTACTAAATGAAAGGGGTTTGGGGATAACCACAGAGGCCCTGTCAGCTTCAACAGCCATAGGTGTGTGTGGCTATTGATGTATGCATATGTAATATTTGGTCATTAAAATCACCCTGTTTTTTTTTCTTCTGAAAGGAGTACTGATGGTTAGTACCATTAGCAAGTAATCAAAGTAATTCCACAACCAAGAGGAATAAATAACCAAAGGGGAATATTGCACTGTAATCTCCAGGGTAAAGTCAGGTAGCAGATAGAGGCCAGGGAGTCATCCAAAGGGGATGTGGAGAAGAAACTGCTGAACCTGGACTCCTAAGTCCCATGTCGCCAGTGACTTGAGCTCAGAGCAGGGACCCGGCAAAGACTGTATGTGCAAAAGAAAGGTCTTCAAAGGGGTTTGTGGTAAGAAGGAGCGACCTCCGTGCAGCGAGGGCCACTGGCTAGGAGTGTGGTGGAATTCTGGTCGGCAACAGGCAGAGGGCAGCTGTCTTGTGCCACGAAGGATGGGGTGAGGGGATGCAAGAGCTCAGGGTTCCTGTTTTTTCAGTAACGGTAGCCACACATGCCTCAAAGTAGACAATCCTGGTGAAAAAAGTGTGTTCTTTTCTTCAAAGGAGACATGGCAAGATACAATTGTTTTGGCTACCAAAGCGCCTGGGACATCCGCCTCTTCCAGGATGCTACCTGGGACAGAATACGTACGTCCCCATGAGAAAAGTAACTAAGTCTCAGCACAGCTTTTCAGAAGCAAAGCGAGAAATCCCTTCGAGGTGTAGGTTACCGGGGGCGTGCCACCAACAGTGCAAAAGAAACTTGTCCACACGCCAGCGTCTCTGTAGCAGAGGCTGCAGTGTAATAAGGTGAAGGAGATCTCTCCTTTCAAAAACGTACAGGACGTGGCCAATTCTGGAGCTCCCTGTAGACTGGAGGGGATGTGGCCTCAAGTATTGACCAAAGGAAGCTTCTGGAAGAATAAAACCGTCCTAGAGCAGGCAACGCAGTCAGCAGGGAGCCCGGTGCGATGAGGACGTTTCTCAGGCAGCAGGTGTCCAAGGCACTCGGAGTTTCAGACAGAGAGCGAGATCCTCACTGGGATCCAGGCTCAGAAGAAAGGATGCTGGACTTTCGAGTTTTTGGAGGTGGTGGGGGTGGGGCTTTGGCTTCTCTTCGGACAGGCAGAGGGGGGGCGATCTGTAAGGGCACACAGGTGAAATCAGAAGAGGGTCTCACCTTTCCTCCCAGTTCCGCCTTCTCCTTCCCACAGTCCACATTCCACTTTCGCTTCTAATCGATCTGAGTTTATCGGTACAGCCTTGGCAAAGTAGAAGGGAAATGAGACAGACTCGCCCTCCCTCGTTCTCGTCCAGCGAATCAGACACATACACACAATGACTGCTGTATCCGGAACACTCGGGTTCCTGGCATATAGAGAGGCATTCAGCAGAGGTTGGATGAATGATGGAAACCCATCTGAAACCACCACAGAATGAAACTCTTCAACGTGAACCAGAACTCATTCATTTCACTCCCCTGTCCCTAGGCAAGGGAGAGAGAATATCTGCTCTGCCTTCTCTTGCAGGAAAAAGTCTGCTTGCGTATCACCGAATCCCCATCTCTTGTGGTTTCAGGAGTGAACCCAGAATGGATGACAGGGACAGTCCATGGGCAAACCTGCCTACTGAAAAGCTCGGAACATTCACCATACCCTTGGGAGTGGCACTCCCTGGGGCGGTCTGCTGTCGCCCCCCTACCTCAGTGGAGGTCTTCGGGCTGCTCTCATAGGGCTTGCTCTTGGGGGGTGGCGGGGGTGGGACAGGAGCAGTCACCAGGCCGTCCATCTGCAAAGATGGGGAGCCTAGAAATGACAAGAAGCACACAGAGAAGAATGTATCAGAGAATCTCATTGAACACAGGAGACAACCTGGTTGACCGAATTGATAAAACCATATTTGGTTTCGGGCGGCGCCTGTGGCTCAAAAGGGTAGGGCGCCGGTCCCATATGCTGCAGGTGGCGGCTTCAAACCCAGCCCTGGCCAAAAACTGCAAAACAAAAACAGAAAAAACCCTATATTTTGCTTAGAGATGGGTCTTGCTCTGTCGCCTAGGGTGGAGTGCAGGGGCACAATCACAGCTCTCTGCAGCCTCAAACTCCTGGGCTCAAGCAATCCTTGTGAGTAGCTGGGACTATAGGCACGCATCACTACACCTGGCTAATTTTATTTTTTTTTGCAGAGATGTCATCTAGCTATATTGCCCAGGTTGGTCTCAAACTCTTGGCCTCGGGCAATCCTCCCATATTGGTCTCCAAAGTGTCGGGATTACAGGCATGAGCCCTTAAGACCTATTTATGGTTTCTGTGGATGAAATGAAAAAGACGTCTTATCCCACATGACACAGGCAATGCCCTTCTTTCACCAGGAGTTTCATGACATGTCCTGAAGTCAAGCGTCTATCTTTTTGCTCAGAGTTTTTGATTAATAAGCTGGGGATGAAAACATTTTCTGGACCTTCTGGTAGTACTCTATTCTCTGATATCCCCAAGTGCTTAAGAAAACATCCTCTCCTCTAGAAACTTTAACTGATTCTTTGTAAAACTTGGTCGATCGTTGTCTCCCATTCACTGATAGGTGTATCCCCCCAAACTATGCCTCTGTACTAGAGGGGACTCTAATTCTTCCCAAGGGTTGTGTACCCTGGTCCCTTAAGCCAGACTGGAAGATGTACCTAGAATGGGTATACTCCTTGTCCCTACAAGGTCTCTCTGCCCTATAGTTCGTCCATAAGTTAATTGCTTTCTGTCTGGCCCTAGTCCTGATCTCCCTCATTTATCCTGCACAGCTGGAAAAGGGACACAAAGACCCTTTGGATCACGAGTCCTGATGGCCCAAGGCTTCCTTGCTAAACTCCAGTCTACCCTTATTTTGCTGTGCACAATACACACCATTTTGGCCCAAACTTTTGAGGGAAAAAGAAGGATGTTCATTATACATGGGTGGCACCACCTGTTAGCAGTAGATAAAATGCTTTGTACCTTGTATCTGTTGTGTTGTATAATTGTCATGTAAAATTTCTTGTAGCATGTTAAAAAATAAATGCTAAAATCCCTTTATAATATAGAAAACAATGACCTGAATATAAACAAATGAAAATTTGAGTTAAATAATTAAAACAAAAGATTTTTTTTTTTTTTTTAACTGAAAGTTTGAGCTCAAAACGTGGATGAGCTTTAGACTTGGGAGTGCATCACACACGGCAAAATATGGTAACGGTACAGCCCAGCATCTTCATCGCTCCACTGAACTGAACTAACTTTGAATGGTCCCGCACATTTTGTGGCTGGCTTAATACAAAGTGCTCAGATTCCTGAACAGGCTCTGTTCCTCCGTAAAAAGAACAAAAGGAATTTAGGAAAACTTACTTAAGGTCCTGGTAGCTTTAGGAGTGAGCGGAGGTGGGCTCAAGGGTGTTAACTGAGGAGGTGAAGAACCGTGAAATGGTGTGAGCCGATTGTCCATCAGCTGGAGACTCTTTGGTCTTTGTGCTTTTCTGGTGGGGCTCTGGGACCAGGCAAGAAAACACAGCACAACAGTGTCACAGGGAGGAAGGCTGAGCTGAGCAAGCCTCTGACCAGCCTTCTGTACAGGGACCTAAACAGGGGGCCACGGCCCTGGGGTGGGCAGCAGGGCACAGCTACCACCTGGATACTCTGACCCACAGGTTATTTCCCAGCTGGATGTGAACTTCGTATTACCCACAGTTGCACTGTGTGTCACTGACGATGGAAATAAGCCACCCTGATTCTCGGGGAAAATTGGCCTTGTCACACTTAACCACTTGAGGTGGCTTATGGAAGAAGAGTGTCTTTTCTAAAAAAAAAATTTAAAAATAGAAATGACACTGTTTAGACTGACTCAATGGACCCCAGTGACAAGCAAGAACCACAACTCCAAGCAGCAGCCACACAGGTTTATGTTGTGGGTACCAGATCTCACACCAACACCCATTCTCCACGGCCTTCTGAAGAAGCCACAGAATTCTCCACGTGGCCTCTTCTCACCACAATCTGTAATCGGACCCTACCACGGGCTATTGTGCGTCCTGAGACAAGCCACAGCCAGCCTTCTGTCGGGTGACACACTGCCACGGACAGAATGGTGATTTGTCTGGAGACAGGGGAGGTGGCGGGAAACCCCCAGGGCAGCGATTTTTGGTTTGTTTGTTTTACCATAAGATCAGGTTCTGGAGCTTTCTCTGCAATGACCTGGGACTTGCTCAGACTCCAGTCTTTTCTCTTGAACTTGCTGATGCGGTTCTCACCGTCCTCTCTGAGGGGCAGATCTTCAACTCTGGCACCAGACGAGGCCCTGCGCTCTAAAAGTGGCTCCAGGATCGACCTGTCCGCAAGCAGTAGGACGAAAATGACAAATGTGGATTGACGGGCAGTCAGAGTTCACTCCACGAGGCCCTGAGGTTTTGAGTCCTCATATCAGTAACCTGACTCATGAGTTCACTCTCAGGCTCTAAATCTAAATTTTTATTTTATTTATTTTATTATTATTATTTTTTTTTTGCAGTTTTTGGCTGGGGCCGGGTTTGAACCCGCCACCTCTGGCAAATGGGGCTGGGGCCCTACCCCATGAGCCACAGGCACTGCCCTAAATCTAAATTGTGTTTTGGAAATAAGCCACCCTGATTCTCAGGGAAAATTGGTCTTGAGACATAGCCTTAAACTGTCACCCTGGGTACGGTGCCGTGGCATCACAGCTCACAGCAACCTCCAATTGCTTAAGCGATTCTCTTGCCTTAGCCTCCCAAGTAGTTGGGACTACAGGCGCCTGCCACAACACCCTAAATCTAAATTTTTAATCCCAACTGAACAAATATCTCATGGTGTAAATGTACAGAGACTATCAAATGTGTAGATGAAAATATTACTGAATATTTATTTATCTTATCCCCAGAACAAAGAGTCTTAATTAATGTACAGGCACATCCAGCCATCTCAACGCTGGGTATATACCCAAAGGAAATGAAGTCATTTTATGAAAAAGTCACCTGCACACAAACGTTTATCCCAGCACAATTAACAGGTGGAAAGATGAGGAGGCATAAACCTAAATGCCCATCAATTCCCAAATGGATAAAAAAAATATGGTGCACGTATAGACAAAGGGTGCCCCCCAAATTTATACACATTTAAGAAAGGAAAAAAACTGAATTGAAATTGTAACGCTCTAGTTGCATTTGACTTTTGCAATTATAAGAGGTATTGAACATAATTTGTTATTTATCTTGCTATTAGTATATATTCACTATTACAATTTTAACCCAGTTTTTTCCTTTTTTAAATGTGTATCCATTTTTTGGCACCCTCTGTGTATACCATGGAGTACTATTCAGCCATGACAAGAATGAAATAATAAAGAGATGAGAGGTGAAACTGGAGATGATTATTCTAAGTGAAGTATCTCAGGAATGGAAAACTAAATACCATGTGTTCTCACTGGTAAGTGGGAACTAAGAGATGGGTACGCACAGGCACAAAGTGATATAGAGGATGTGAGACCAAGAGAGGAGGAGCGGGTGGGGCGGATGTGTGTGGGACACAAGTTTACCTGTTGGGTATAAGGAATACCATTCTGGTGATGGGCACACCAAAAGCTCTGACATAAGATATCCATGTAACAAATACACTTGTGCCCTTAATTAATATTTTGAAATTTAAAAAATCAAAACCTTAAATAAAAATGTAAACATTTATAGGCAAAGACAGAATCTACAAAGTAGCTTCCACAGTTTCCTGCAACGGACAATAGCACAGGCTTTGCAGCCAGGAAGCTTACGTTCAAATCCAGCCTATACTACATCTAGAGTATCATAATCACTGGAAAGCTAGCATAGGCTTGGCGCCTGTGGCTCAATCGGCTAAGGCGCCAGCCACATACACCTAAGGTGGCGGGTTCGAATCCAGCCTAGGCCCACCAAACAACAATGATGGCTGCAACCAAAAAATGGCCGGGCGTTGTGGCGGGTGCCTGTACTCCCAACTACTTGGGAGGCAGAGGCAGGAGACTTGCTTGAGCCCAGGAGTTGGAGGTTGCTGTGAGCTGTGATGCCACAGCACTCTACCCACGGCAACAGCTTGAGGCTCTGTCTCAAAAAAAAAAAAAAAAGAAATATGTGTTTGTTGTAATTTTAAATATATTTTATATTGATATAGTATTTCTTTATTAAAATGTATAACGAATTTATATTTTAACTTGTTTGCAAATGAGGAAACAGCTCTAATATTCCATAGTAGGAAGAGGATTAATTCTGGCAAATTCTACCCCCATCAAAAATGGTAACAAAAATGGTATTAATGGTAAAATGGTATTCCAGCAATACGGAAAATGTTTACAATAAAAAAGAGGAAAAGAAAAATACTAAAGTATCACTTTACTATAATTGGAGCTATGTAAAGATACTTCCGTTCATAAAAAAAGTGGTAGAAAGGATTTCAGAAAAATTATATATTTGATTTCCAGGCAGGGAGCCATTTGGATCGGTTATTTTACGATATAATTACTATAGAGTTAAAACATTTATAAATAAATGGTGAGTCGAGTGACTTGACTTATAGTTAACACTATCTTAAATATTTAATGATATGTAAATACTTATTTATATTGAATTAAGCAGCAGGCCACAAAATAACAGATCCAGTGCTTTCCCTGGTATAAAAAGGATACATACTTTTTTGTATTATATAACTAAACCTGAACAGGATTATCTGTACGTGAAGCTGAAGAGCATTTTGTCTTTTAATAGCTTCTGGTATTTTAGTAATACATTATTTAAAAAGAGTAACCGTAGACAGAACACAACTATAAATTCACTCCTTTCAAATATTTAAAATTCGAACATATGGAAAGGCCTTTCATATTTCTGGCAAGGAAGCCTCAACATCAAAAAGCCATCAATCTTCCTAACGTGAGTCCATAAATGTAACAGGATCCCAGTAAAAATAGCAATGGGATTCTAGACAAATAAATCCCAAAGTGAGCAATGAGCAGTGAGCAACCAGCCAGATTAAATTCTGAAAAGAAATTCTAGAAGATGAAAATGTTTTAAATCTACAGTAATGAAAGCCGCACAGTACTGGTGCACGGACAGATAGGTAGATTAAAGAAATAGGGAGAAACGTCCACAAGTAGATGAAATAACAGAGAAATTTGATTTTTAATGAAAGCGACGTTTTAAATTAGTAGAAAAAAGATGGTTTGCTCACTAAACGTTACAGGGAGAACTGGACAAAAGGTGGCTCCACACCTCACAAGTTATATTAAATTCCAAAGACTCACGGATTTAATTGTGAGTAGTGAAACCCTAACTAAAGTAATAAATATATATAAATTAAATACAAATTTAAAAATTTTTCTTCAAAACTGATATGAAAAAAATTAGGCAATGAGTATAAGGTATGTAATAGGGTGGAAGGACATTTTCATTTCCTGCTATTAGTAACTGTTGCTATCATTATTATTTTTTTTTTATTAAATAATAGCTGTGTACATAATATAATCATGGGGTACAATGTGCTGGTTTTACATATGATTTGAAATGCTCTCATCAAACTGGTCAACATAGCCTTCATGGCATTTTCTTAGTTATTGTGTTAAGACATTTATATTCTACACCTAGTAAACTTCACATGTACCCTTGTAAGATGCACCGTAGGTGTGGTCCCACCGACTACCCTCCCTCCACTCATCCTCCCCCTTCCCCTCCCTCTCCTTTTTCCCCTTCTTCTTGGGCTATAATTGGGTTATAGCCTTCCTATGAGAGCTATAAATTGGTTTCATAGTAAGACTGAGTACATTGGATACTTTTTCTTCCATTCTTGAGATACTTTGCTAAGAAGAATATGTTCCGGCTCCATCCATGTAAACATGTAAGAGGTAAAGTCTCCATCTTTCCTTAACGCTGCATAATATTCTGTGGTGTCCATGTTAATAGTGGCATTCCTCCAGAGGGAGACAATGAGAGTGACCCAGAGGCTGACCACTTTGACTAAGCTTCATTCTGGTGACCAAAGGCAAACGTTAGTAAGGTGCCACCCTCAACCCCTCCTAAGGTAAAAGATCAAACGCTTACCCATCGGATCCTGGCCTGGAAGGGGCATTGTCAGATGAGGTGGAAGAGCTGGAAACCACCGAGGACGCCACGGAGGTGATGGACAGCCTCCGCAGGGTGGAGGACATGATGTAAGGGAGCACAATCGACCCCGTGCGGCTCTGCTTCCTCTCTGTCAGGCTGGGGGGCTGAAAAACACAGGACCTCTCACGGTTAGAGACGGGCGGGACTTCCGCCCCTGTGAACTGGCTTAGCGCCCTGTTTGAGGCTAACCAGAATTCACTGGCACTGGCTGGCCCCCTGTTCTGACCAGTTGGTACCAGGGCTGCTGCAGTTGCCAATGTTTATATTCTTAGCTATAAACACAACTTAGGTTAAAACTTACCCTGTTTCTAAGACTAGAGGAAAAGTCATTATAATTTTTTGCCAGACACACAAGAGAAACTAAGACCTACTTTGCCCTCCAATAAAACAGCAAAATGCTTGATCTGCTTCTCTAGCTTAGCTTCTTTGAGTCTTTTAAAAAATGAAATAATGGCCTAATATAAAATTTTCAGATTGAATCTGTAGACCTAAAGCTTAAAACTGATGAACCCCAGCAGGTGTGGGAGCACCAATCTACATTCATAAGAAGTGTCACGAGGAGATAACCCTGTCTACCATCCTATTAAATTTACTCACTTATATTGACTTATATTGGCCTAGTTTCTTTTTTTTCTTTTTGTGTGTTTTTTTTTGAGACAGAGTCTCACTATGTCGCCCTCAGTAGACTGCAGTGGTGTCACAGCTCACAGCAACCTCCAACTCTTGGGCTTAAACAATTCTCTTGCCTCAGCCTCCCAAGTAGCTGGGACTATAGGCACCCGCCACAATGCCTGGCTATTTTTTGGTTGCAGTTGTCATTGTTGCTAGCTGGCCCAGGCTGGGTTTAAACCCGCCAGCCTCAGTATATATGGTTGGCGCCATAACCATGTGCTATGGGTGCTGAGCCATTTTCTTTTTATTTTTGGAGATAGAGTCTCACTTTTGTCACCCTTGATAGAGTGCTGTGGCGTCATAGCTCACAGCAACCTCAAACTCTTGGGCTCAAGCAATTCTCTTGCCTCAACCTCTTGAGCAGCTGGGACTACAGGTGCCCACCACAACGCCTGGATATTTTTACAGACAGGATCTCGCTCTAGCTCAGACTGGTCTCCAACTCCATCGGCCTTGGCCTCCCAGAGTGCTGGGATTAGAGGCATAAGCCACCGCACCTGGCCTTACTGGCCTCGTTTCAATAATGACTAAGCTCATTACGTCCAAAGCAGAGTCTTGACTGCCTAGGAAATTGTGTGCAAAAGACAAACGCTCCTGTAAGGAAACGTGTAACTAACAGCAGGTTAAAAGACAAATTCTTAGCAAGAAGGGAAGAGTGAAGACTCTCAGGGCTGAAAAAGACGGTCAAACAAATCTTCTGGAGGAAACTGCAGCAGAGATAGAACCAGGGGAGCAGAGGACATGAAAAGAGATTCAAAGCTCTGACTCGAGGAAAGAATTTGAAAAGTCAGGGGTTAAAGAATAAGACTATTAAAGAGGGTAAATGCAAAGAAAAATGAGTAGGTAAGTGATGATCGCACCAATCACACAACCCCTAGAGAGGAAAGGTGAGTGCATGCTGCTCAGGAGGTAAAAAGAAAATCGTAGGTGTGAAGAATGTGTTAAAACTGTCAAAAAAATAAAAAAAAAATAGAAAGAAATCAGCTACATGACACTGAAAAAAAACAATTCACAATTCTTTCTCCCCTTCAAAGGGGTTAAGATGATAAACTTCTCATCAAAATAGATAATATTTTTAAGATCAGCAAAAACTATAAGAATTTAGTTAGCACAGGAAGAACCAGGGTCTAGGTGTGGGAAAACCCCAACTTCTGGCATCAGTATCTGACCCAAAGCATCGTATCATCTGGACAGTTGTCAGAAATACTTGGGCCCCTCTCCCAGACCTATGGACTCAGAAACTCAGGGTAACCTGTGTTTGCACAAGCTCTCCGGGTAGTTATGATGGTTCAAATTTAAGAACCTCTGTTGAGTCCAAAGATGGTTCAAAGTCATTAAGAGCAGAACGAGCTTTCTCCCAGCTGCCCTGGTATTTTCATGCCAGCGTTAAGCTATTATGGCTCATTTGATCAGTGCCGTAAAAGGTCAAAGAAGCTAGAAAAAGCAGAAAGGCCAGGCCTACCAGCGTTATAACCCCGTAGAGCTTCTCCACTTTCTCCTTGAGCTCCCGGAAGCAGGAGGACAACCGGTCATGCAGGGGCTTGAGCTGCTCCGTCAGCTTCTCACCGTGGATGCGGATCCCCTCCGTCAGCAGAGGCATCTGCCAACAGGGCACAGAGGGAATGAAATGTGGCTTAAGGGGAGGCCATCAGGATTTAGGCAGGCCAGGGCGGGGTGGGGGCTAGAGGGCAGAGCGCCTATCCAGTGAGGCCCCTTCTCAGCTCAGAGCTTGTGAACTGGAGGGACTGTGGTCTACAACAAAGAGAGAGACACAGCAAGGCCACAGTCGGCCCCTGGCTGGGGAAGGGCTGGGGGTGAACCCGACAGAGCCCTGGGGCACGTCTGTGGGTGAGTGACTGATGGGTTGGGACGGTTTCATTTTCTACCACTGTCCACTGAAGTCGTGGGAAAGAACAAAACAAGGCCCAAGTCTCCTGGCTAGAAATATGGGCCGGGAGACCCACGATGGGCTTTCATCTGGGCTTTAAGACAGTCCCTGCCAAGTTTAACCAGATGCTGCCCCTCAGTCACGCTGCCAAACAAACCAATAAATAAGTAGGTTGTGGGTCCATAAGGGTTAAAAAAAAAAAAACAGGAAAGTAACCCTGATCGTGGGCTTGCAGACTTGAGCCCAGGGGAAGGTGGCGGATTCCCTCGGGCCCCACAGCAGCTGCCCTGCACAGCCCGGGCACCTGTAACGCTATGAGTCGCTTCAGCAGCTCCACCTTCTCCTGGTCCTCAGGGTGCTCCTGCAAGTACTTCTCTGTGAAGAAAGCCTGAAAGAACAGCATGGCCAGTACTAATCAGAATTAATTAGAACACATTCCGATTTATGCATATGACCCTACAAGGGAAGGGTGAACCCTCTCCTCTGTTCTGATAAACCAGGAATGTCAAACTAAAACTTCATTCCTCTTCCAGGAAACCCCTCATCCCAGAGTGAACAATTTTTAAAAGTACATGCTATTGGGAGCTGGGCAAATTCCTAGCAAGGTTACAGTCCCAGTAATCAACACGCGCACACACACATTTCAAATAACAGAAGGACAATGTCTAAAGGCTAATAATTAAGTGCACAGATAAAAGGGACTGTCAACAGGCAGGTGACAGCTGGGAGTTTTTCTGTCTTCCGTTATCATTCTATGTCAGCACCATGATCGTCAACGAATATTCATAACCCTTTCAGCAAAAGGCCCATCATAGGGAAATAAAAATCCAAGTTCAATTCCAAACACAGGCCTTGCATAAGAAAACATTTTTAAGATAAAATTCATTAGTAAAGAGAGAGGAAACTTTTTTTTTGTTTGTTTTGCAATTTTTGGCCAGGGCCAGGTTTGAACCCGCCACCTCCAGTATATGGGTCTGGCGCCCTACTCCTTTGAGCCACAGACGCCGCCGTCATTAGTAAAGAGAAATAGAAGTTTGTAGAACACGTTCCCAGCAGCATCTAAGACAGGGGTTACATGACATTTCCTCCTGGAACCTGAACCTCCTTCCCCAAGCGCTTTCTTTCAAAGACCAACCTTCCAAGTTCCCCTTCACGCTTTCTGCTTTGCTGCTTTGAGAGCCCAAACCCCACTCTATAAGACCCGAGGTCTCCTGAAACCACAGAAAAAAATTATACCAGCAACCGGGCCAACGCATGTGGCCAACAGAATGCAAGCAGGCTCTCTGTGTGGGCAGAGGTCACGGGCTGAAATGCACGCCTTCATACCCTTATGCTGAGGTCCTAACCTCACTGCCTCAGAAAGTGACCTGACTTGGAAGTAGGCCTTGCTGATGGAACGGGTTAAGATGAGGTCACACTGGGGGAGGATGAACCCCCACTCTAATATGACTGATGTCTGTATAAAAAGGGGGAAGTGGAGACAGGCATGGGGAGAATGCCAGGTAAAGAGACACAGGAGGCTCCTCGCCTGTGGCTTAGGTGGCTGGGGCACCAGCCACATACACCTAGGGTGGAGGGTTCGAATCCCCAGCCTGGGCCCGCTGAACAACAATGACGGCTGCAACCAAAAAAAAAAAAATGGCCGGACGTTGTGGCAGGCGCCTGTGGTCCCAGCTGCTTGGGAGGCGGAGGCGGGGACTTGCTTGAGCCCAGGAGTTGGAGGTTGCTGTGAGCTGTGATGTCACAGCACTCTACCCAGGGGGACAGCTTGAGGC
>CAUYQV010096995.1:0-16649 GCA_963574575.1 Galagoides demidoff
GTGGCTCATGACTGTAATCCTGGCACTCTGGAGGCCGATGCAGGTGGATCTCCTGAGCTTAGGAGTTCAAGACCAGCCTGAGCAAGAGTGACACCCTGTCTCTAAAAATTAGCTGAGTGGCTCAGCGCCTGTGGCTCAATCGGCTAAGACGCCAGCCACGTACACCTAAGGTGGTAGGTTCAAATCCCCAGCATGGGCCGCCAAACAACAATGATGGCTGCAACCAAAAAATGGCCGGGCATTGTGGCGGGCACCTGTGGTCCCAGATACTTGGGAGGCGGAGGCAGGAGACTCCCTTGAGCCCAGGAATTGGAGGTTGCTATGAGCTGTGATGCCATGGCACTCTACCCAGGGGGATAGCTTGAGGCTCAGTCTCAAAAAAAAAATAAATTAAATAAATTAAAAAATAAAAATAAAAATAAAAATTAGCTGAGTGTTGTGCAGGCGCCTGTAATCCTGGCTATTCAGGAGGCTGAGGCAGAAGGATCACTTGAGCCCAAGAGTTTGAGGCTGCTATGAGCTATGATGCCATAGCACTCTACCGAGGGTGAAAAAGTAAGACTCTGTCTCAAAAAACAAACAAACAAAACAAAACCTAGGGTGGCGGGTTCTAATCCAGCCCGGGCCCACCAAACAACAATGACGGCAGTAACCAAATAATAGCCGGGCGTTGTGGCCGGCGCCTGTAGTCCCAGCTACTTGGGAGGCTGAGGCAGTAGACTCACTTGAGCCCAGGAGTTGGAGGTTGCTGTGAGCTGTGATGCCACGGCACTCTACCCAGGGGGATAGCTTGAGGCTCTGTCTCAAAACAAACAAACAAACAAACAAACAAAAAACAACAAAAAAACCTGGGTGTGCTGACTGAAGCTGGACCCCACTGAGGAGGCCACTTAGTCACAGCCCAGGGCAGGATGCTTGCCCTGCACAAGTGCCTTAGGCCTGGGTACTGGGCCTGTTTCCAGCAGCCTTCCAGGCGGGAGACCACATGGGAGCCCACCCTGTGTATGTGGCAGTCCAGTGGCTGCTTGAACAGTTCTGCCTTTGGTGTGATGGGTTCTGCCCCGTGGGCAGCCCAGACGTGAAAGGTACAGCATTCACTTGGCAAATACTTCACTGAGGGATGAATTGGCCAACAGAACAAAATGACTGGGCAGGGTAAGGGGATTCTAGGATTTTATGCTATGAAACACTCAATGCTGACAAACCACCTGGGGATCTCATTAGAATGCAGATTATGCCTCCTCAGGTCCAGGGCAAGCTAACCAGCTGTAGGGGTGGCCAAGGCTGCTGGTCTAGGATGGGCACTTTGAGAGGGAATGAAGCTATTTGGAGAAGACACCCTGGGTGCTCAGCAGGTATTGACCCTGGGCCAGAGCTGGGGCTGGAGCTGCCTAGATCATACCAGTGGTTCAGTGGGCCTGGCCCAGGATCTGTGAAGGTGGTTGGAGTTGCCAGAGAAAAACAGCTTGTCCTACTGCTGGGTGCTGGTGGCCAACAGGGTCTGGGACTTGGAAACCTTGTGTCCTCCATGTTTCCTGAATGCCTACTGTGTGCACCTGCATGAGTTGTGGGGAGTCGCAGACCTTGTCCTTGGGGAGCTGAAGTGCAATAGGGGAGATTATGCAGGTAGTGTTAGAAGGGTCCCTGAGGCCTCTGCCTTGTTCCCATTTTACAGATGCGGAAACTGAGACCTCAAAGGGGAGAGGACTAACTCAAAATCTCATGAGTAACTGGCTGGGTCAGGCCTTGAACCCTAGCCCTATTGCTCTCAGGGCAGGATTCTGTCTCTCCCCATCCCGGCACACAGCACATGGGAGCAATAGGGGCCTGGCAGAGAGGCGGGAACCAGGCGAGGAGGTACCTCCAGGCTCTAGACAAGCCTGAAAACTTCCATTTTTCCAGGCTTTGGTTATAGGAAAGCACAAAGAAATATCCAAATAGGCAAAGTCATGCTGCATTTTAAATATTTTATATTTAAATATAAAATCTAACACTTCTGACACAACTACCACGCAACGAGTATATAGTTCCATATTTGGAAATAACTTCGGAAGTCAGATTAGATTATGTCTTCCCCTGAACACGAGGCCTGAGCAGCCTCCTGGCTTTGAGCCTATGATGGGACCCTTTGTATGCGATCAGAAGCCACAGAGGCTGCGGTGACCGCGACGATGGAGGCAGGAGGACAGGACAGGAGGGTGCACAGCTGGACTGTGAGTCCCTGGCAGGGATGTCTGTGTCTGTGTTCACCAGACTAGCACCCAGTGCCCAGAAGGCTCCCAATGATACTGGGCAGCTCAGTGCTACTGTGTGTCCCTGGTGCCCAAGACCTGGTTGGACTGTGACTGTGGGGACAAAAGGACGGTGCAAGGGACTGTGGTTACTGTTCCTTTCTGGTACTGCAGGAAGCTCTCCTATCCTCCAGCTCTGATCAGGTGAAGCTGGACAGACAGCCAGATGCCTGCATTCCAATCCTGGCCTGCTATGTGATAGAATAGTCATCTCCCCTTCCTAAGAGTTGGCATAAAATGGGGACACGCTATGTTCCACCTTTGGGGTCTCAGGGCAGCACCAGGTCACTCTTAAGTTCCCTTCTAGCTCCTAGATCCAGAGGAAAGGTTTGGGGAGGAGAAGTCTGAAAGAAGTGGAGGACAAAGGGATCAGAGGAACAGTCTGTCCACCCAGGGAAGTCTCCCACAGCTGCAGGGGTTTTCTGGTAATGACCCCTGGAGAGCATTTGTGTCATGTCCCCCCACATCAGTCATCACATTGAGCATTTCAAACCATCCCCACAACTGGTCTAAGTGATTCAGTCACAGCTCTCCCCATCAGCCAAGCTAGGCTGCCTGGTCACCCTCAGCTCTTCGCCTTAGCACAGGGTGTCAGAGAATGATGTCCAAATGTTGGAGCAAATTCATGCCCAGAGTCCCTGGTTTTCCTCAGATTCCCTGGCCAGCTGGCCCTGTACAAACCCAAACGTCGGGCTTGCCTCCACGGCTGCTTCTTCGCAAGCCCACATGGGCTGCTGGTGATTTAGGTATTCCCCTCGTCCTCTCAGACCATCTGTGTTCCCATCTACCCCAGACGTCGGCCAGGGCTTCATGTCAGCTGATATTTTCTGGTATCAACAGTTCCCCCTGTCTAACATTTGAAGCCACATTTTCTTGCCTTTCGCATCTGGCTTCAGTTCCATTCCCTAAGTTTTCTCAAAGATGATGGCAGTGGTTCCTGGCTCCCTGGCCACTGTTGCACTCTCTCGGTGGCAGCTCGGTCCCCAGAAGCTGGACATCAAACACAGCTTTCTTTTCTTTTCTGAGACAGAGCCTCAAGCTGTTGCCCTGGGTAGAGTGCTTTGGCATCACAGCTCACAACAACCTCCAACTCCTGGGCTCAAGCGAGTCTCCTGCCTCAGCCTCCCAAGTAGTTGGGACTACAGGCACTCACCACAATGCCCTGCTATTTCTTGGTTGCAGCGTCATTGTTGTTTGGCGGGCCCGGGCTGGATTGGAACCCGCTACCTTGGGTGCATGTGGCTGGCGCCTTAGCCTCTTGAACCACAGGTGCCGAGCCCAATCACAGCTTTCTTAAGTACCAGTTGAGAGGAGGAGAAAGCAGGGGACTTCTGTCTAAACTGTTTCTTAAACCAAACTGTGTATTTTGAATAATTGCAGATTCACATGCAGTCGTAAGAAGTAACATGGTGATCCTATGTACCTTTTACCCCATTTCCCCCAGTGGTAACATTTTGCAAAACTATACTAAGAAGTCACAACCAGGATGTTAACATGGATACAGTTAAGATACAGAACATTCCCTCAGCAGAGGGGTCCCCCTGGCAGCCCTTAGCAGCCACAGTCACTTCTAACCCCAGCAACCACTGCACTGTTCTCCATTTCTGAGATTTTGTCAATTCAAGGATGTTGTATAAACCCGACCCTACTGTATGCCATCTCTGGGGATCAACTTTTCTCACTCAGCATCATTCTCTGGAGAGTCATCCAGGTTGTTTTGTGTATCGACCGTTCCTTTTTATCGCTGAGTAGTTTTCCATAGCACGGCTGTCCCATGGTTTATTTAACTATCCTTTCGTGGAGGGACATCTGGGCTGTTTCCAGGTTTTGGCTATTATGAAGAAAGCTGCTATAAACACTCCTGTACAGGTTTTGGTGTGAACATAAGTTTTCATTTCTCTGGGATAAATGCCCAGGAGTGCCATTGCCGGGTTGTATAGTTCTTGCCTGTTTAATTTTTAAAGACACTGCCAAGCTGTTTTCCGGAGCGGCTGTACCATGTTACATTCCCACCCGCTATGAATAAGTGATGCTGTTTGCCAACCCTTGGTGGTGTCACCATTTTTTCCGTCAGCCATTCTGATAGGTGTGTAATGATACCTCGTCGTGGTTTTAATTTGTATTTCACCGGTGGCTCGCGATGTTGAACATATTTTCATGTGTTCATCTGCCATCTGTCTATCCTGTGCGATGACAAGTCTCTTCATGGCTGGTGCCCATTTTCTAACTGGAATTTTTTTTTCTTTTTTAGCATTGCACTTTCAGAGTCCTTTATAGGTTCTCAGTCAATATGGGTCCTTTGTCAGACTAGTGGTTTGCAAGTGTTTTCTCCCAGACTGTGGTTTATCTTTTCATCTTTTTTTTTTAATGTTCTTTCTTTTTTCTTATTCAATCATAAACACATAGATCATGTATATGTTAATGCATTTATGGGTACAATGTGCTGATTTCATATAGAATTAGGAACGCTTACATCACACTGGTTAATATAGGCATCATCTTGTTTACTTAGTTATTGTGTTAAGACATTTATACTCGGCTCGGCGCCTGTGGCTCAATCGGCTAAGGCGCCCGCCACATACACCTAAGGTGGCGGGTTCGAATCCCCAGCCCGGGCCCGCCAAACAACAATGATGGCTGCAACCAAAAAAATGGCCGGGTGTTGTGGCAGATGCCTGTAGTCCCAGCTACTTGGGAGGCGGAGGCAGGAGACTTGCTTGAGCCCAGGAGTTGGAGGTTGCTATGAGCTGTGATGCCATGGCACTCTACCCAGGGGGATAGCTTGAGGCTCCATCTCAAAAAAAAAAAAAAAAAAAAGACATTTATACTCTATACCAATGGAATGTAAGTTTTAAATTTTGATGAAGTTCATTTTATCAATCTTTCCCTTTATGGATCATACTTTTGGTGGCAAGTGTGAGAACTGTTTACCTAGCCCTAGATTCCAAAATTTTTCTCCTATTTTTCCCTAAAAGTTTGATTTTTTATTTATTTACTTATTTATTTATTTTTGAGACAGAGTCTCACTATGTTGCCCTTGGTAGAGTGCTGTGGTGTCATATCTCACAGCAACCTCAATCTCTTAGGCTTAAGCAATACTCCTGCCTCAGCCTCCCAAGTAGCTGGGACTACAGGCGCCCGCCACAACGCCCAGACATTTTTTGTTAGTTGTCATTGTTGTTTGGCAGGCCTGGGCAGGGTTTGAACCTGCCATGGCTGGCGCTGTAACCACTATGCTATGGGCGCTGAGCTGAAGTTTGATATTTTTATATTTTACATTTCAGGTCATGATTCATTTTGAGTTAATTTATGTATAAGATATGAGACTTACTTTGAGGTTTTGGGGGTTTTTTTGGCCTATGGATACCCAATTGTTCAACACTATTTGTTGAAAAGTCTGTTTTTCTGGGGCCAAGCATGGTGGCTAACATCTGTGATCCTATCACTTTGGAAGGCCAAGGTAGGAGGATTGCTTAAAGCCAGAAATTCAAGACCAGGCTGTATAAAATAGTGAGCTTTCATGTCTATTAAAAAAAAAAAATCGACCCAGTACCAATAACACAGTGGTTAAGGCGCCAGCCACATATACCAAAGCTGGCAGGTTCTAACCTGGCCCGGGCCAGCTAAACAACAATGACAAGTGAAACAAAAAAATAGCTGGGCATTCTGGAAGGCACCTGTAGTCCCAGCTACTTGGGACGCTGAGGCAAAAGAATCACTTAAGCCCAAGAATTTGAGGTTGCTGTGAGTTGTGACAGCACAGAACTCTACTGAGGGTGACATAGTGAGAGTCTGTCTCAAAAAAAAAAAAAAATTGGGTGCGGTGGCTTACTCCTGTAATCCCAGCCCTCTGGGAGACTGAGGTAAGTGAACTGCTTGAGCTCAGGAGTTCAAGAGCAGCCTGAGCAAGAGCAAGACCCCCATCTCTATAAAATAGCCAGGCATTGTGGTGTGTGCCTATCATCCCAGCTACCTGAGAGACTGAGACAAGAGAATCATTTGAGCCCAAGAGTTTGAGGTTGCTGTGAGCTATGATGCCATTGCCCTCTACCAACGGTGACAAACTGATATTCTGTTTTTCTTTCTTTCTTTTTTTTTTTTTTTGAGACAGAGCCTCAAGCTATCGCCCTGGGTAGAGTGCTATGGCATCACAGCTCACAGTAGAGTGCTATAGCATCACAGCTCACAGCAACCTCTAACTCCTGGGCTTAAGCAAGTCTCTTGCCTCAGCCTCCCAAGTAGCTGGGACTACAGGCACCCACCACAACACCCGGCTATTTTTTGGTTGCAGCTGTCATTGCTGTTTTGGTGGGCGGGGCTGGATTTGAACCCACCAGCTCAGGTGTATGTGGCTGGTACCTTAGCCACTTGAGCCACAGGTGCCAAGCCTTAGCCCTTACTTCTTTGAGTATTTTTTCAGCCCTGCCTTCTTTCTTTTCTCCTTCTGTGACTCTGAAGACATGAAAGTTAGCTCCTTGGTTATAATCCCGCAGCTCCCAAAGGCTTGTTTCACGGTTTTCCATCTATTTTCTGTCTGCTGTTTAGGTTGGGTAATTTCTATTATTCTCACTGATTCTTTCCTCTGTCCCCTTTGCTCTGTGGCTGAGAGCAAACCTCTCATTATATTTTCTGTTTCTTCACTAAGGCTTTCAATTGCTTCAGTTGTTTTAAGGCATGTTTGTGACATTTCTGTTATTTTACCGTTGGCATCTATTGACTGTCTTTATTCATTCAGTTTGAGATCTTCCTCATTCTTGGCATGATGAGTGATTTTCTATTGAAACCTGGACATTTTGGGTATTATAAGACGCTGTATCTTATTAAACCTTCTGCTTTTGCTGGCTTCTCCCAATATGGCATCAGCAGGGAGACGGAGGATGCTGCCTCGTTACTGCCAGATGGAGTCAGCAATCCAAGTTCTCCACTTGGCGCCTGAGGTGGTGGGGCTCTTTGTTACTGCTTAGGTGGGGAAAAAAGTCTCAGCTTCCTGGTTGGCCTCCTCTGAAAGCCTCCTGGCAGGGAGACTGAAGAACCTGGTTACAACCTGTTGAAGGGCGGAAGTCCAGGCTCCCCACTCGGCCTTTGCTGGCATGGATGGGGACACAGATTTTACTTAGGTGTTTGGCTGGAGTAGAGCAATTATTTTCTAAAAATTTTCTGTTTCACTAGGCTGCTTCTTTTCTGGTTCTTTGGCTAGAGAAAGCCGCCTCTGTGGGCTTTTCTTCGAAAATGTCTAGGCCCCTAGGCATTACTGGTTGCTGGCTTCTCCAGCTTCAGGTTGGGGATATAGGAGACAAACAAAAACAAACAAAAACACCCCAGGAAACTTACCACCCCATGCTGTTTTCTGGGTCCAAGATCCTAGCTAATCTGCCTTCTTCTCCCCTCTTTTCAGAGTCTCCCCATGCTTGTTTATACTTAACATCTAAGACCTTGTCATTTGTACTCAGCAGGAGGAACAGGAAAGGCAATCTATCTATTATATCTTCCCAGGAGGGGTAAACTTTTGAAATTTAAATTTTACTTTACTTCTTGCCTCTAGTGGAGACTGTTGAGATCATTTTATTCCTGGTTCTTAATATACTTGTATTGTTCGTGTAAGGCTCTCATTTATTTTAGATAAACTTTGTGTGTGTGTTCACACATGTTCACGCAGAAAAAAAAAAAAAAATCTCCCCTTCCTCCCTGAACCAAACTCCTATTTCCCCCCTGCCAAAGGCTTAATATATGCCTTTAAATATGTAAGTATCCTCATTAAGTCCGTAGCTTTGGGGGGGTATGTGTAGGCATTTAAATTTACAAAACCATGTCAGACATCCCATTTTATTTCTTTCCTTTTTTACTCAAAACTAGGTTTTTTTGGTTTGATCCATGCTGCCCTGCAGATAAATATCTAGGTCTCCTCTCACCATTGCCCTGGTGGTGGGCGCCTGGGTGGCCTCCAACTCTCAGCTGCTGCAGAGACGTCTTGGGCATCTCCCCTGCCCCACCCCACAGACCTGGGCACAGCACACTCTGGGTTTACACTGAGGAGGGGGCTGCTGGGGTACGGACACTTGCCTTCCTAACTGCTCTGAGTTCTGACATATCACTCTCTGAGAAGGCAGAACCAGCTTGTACTCCCGCCAGCAGTGTCTGGGAAATCCTGCTGGAAAAGCTAATTAAGATAAGTTTGGGAATCCTTGGGTAAAGCAGAGATTATTTTGGCAAAGTGAACAACTGCCCTTTAAATCATGCTTGGGCTTGCAAATAACTAGGTGGTATAATCCAAGGTTTCCTGAATGTCCCCTGGTGCTAGGAGAGTGTCCTGCCTGGTCTCGTGGATGGGGGACTGAGATATGGCGTGGGAAAACCTCCAGAAGCAGGGAGACACTCGAACCTCAGAGATCTCAGGAGAAAATGAGCTGCTGGGGATTTAGCATGAATGAGAGGCCAAAGAGATGGCCTCTCATGAAGGCTGGGGACATAGTAGGTGCTCAATATTTGCCAAATGGGTAAAGGAGGGACTGACTGCCCTGGGACTCTGAACACTTGCAGGGGGGCTGTGCTACTGGGACCCCCAAACTTTACTTCCCATGGTGGCTCGGCCAGTTGGAGATGAACATTTGTGATGTCACCCTGTGTCCTAGAGCCTCCCAAGCCCCTGTGTTGCCCTGCCTTCTCTTCCAATCTTCCATCATTCATTCATCAAATGCCGCCAGATACTTACCTGGACCAGGTCCTGCACTAAGCTCCCAGGACTGAGAAAGGAATGGCACCATCTGTGACCCCAGGAAATTCACAGTTTAGTGTTCTCAGTTCAGCATGGGCCCCACAGCCTGGACAGCCTCTCCTGTGCTTTCTGGGCCCGGCTCCTTATTGTTCTCTGGGTCTCTGCACTGAAGACTCTCCCCTGATCACCTAGGATAAACCAGCTATTTCTGTCCCGCAGCCCCTTCATTGTTCTTCGACTGACTCTCTGGACTTCCCTGTGGGAGTATTTATTACAACTTGTCAGTATCTATTTCTATGATTATTAAAACTTTTTTTAATCTAACCTGTTAACTTTTTACTGTTTATTCACAACTGCATGTGCCTGGCACATAACAAGTATACAAGAAATACTTGTAAAGTGACTGTCAGGTGAATAAGGGCTGAAATGAACACACATAGTGGCTACCTGTGGAGCGAGTGACCACCTCTGCCTGGGGCCGGGGGGAGGTTCTTCCTGGTAGCAGTGCCCCCAGAGCAGTGTTTGCCAATTGGATCATGGCGTTCCAAGCAGAAAGGACTATGTGGCATGTCCAGAGAACTGGCAGTGATTCTGGAAGGTGCTGTGGATAAGACAGAGTCAAAGATAAGCTGGCAGGAACTACCCTGGAAGACTTCACTGTGGACTACATAGGTTGGTTATTTCTTTTATTTATTTATTTATTTTTTGGAGACAGAGTCTCACCATGTCACCCTCAGTAGAGTGCCATGGCGTCACAGTTCACAGCAACCTCAAACTCTTGGGCTTAAGTGATTCTCTTACCTCAGCCTCTTAAGTAGTTGGGACTACAGGCACCTGCCACAAGGCCCGGCTATTTTTTGGTTGCATTTGTCATTGTTGTTTAGCAGGCCTAGGCCGGGTTTGAACCCACCAACCTTGGTGCATGGGTACATGTGGCTGGCACCATAACCACTGCGCTCCGAGTGCCAAGCCAGGTTGGGTTTTTTTGAGACAGAGTGTCACTATGTTGTCCTCGGTAGAGTGCCATGGTATGACAGCTCACAGCAACCTCCAGCTCTTGGGCTCAGGTGATTCTCTTGCCTCAGCTTCCCAAGTAGCTGGGACTACAGGCGCCCTCCATAACACCTGGATATTTCTGTTGTTGTTGCAGTTGTTTAGTTGCCCCAGGCTAGGTTCGAATCCGCCACCTTTGGTGCATGTGGCTAGTATGGCAACCACTGTGCTACAGGCGCAGAGCCCAGGTTGGTTATTTTTTAAAAAACTTTTCTTTCTTTCTTTCTTTTTTTTTTTAGAGACAAGGAGGGTCTCACTATGTTGCCCAGATTGGTCGTGAACACCTGGCCTCAAGTGATCCTCCCACCTCAGCCTCCCAAAGTGCCAGGATTACAGGCTTGAGCTACTATGCCCGGCCCAAACCTTTTTATTGAAGAGTAATATATTTAAAGATAGATGGTTGTATTGTAAGTGTCCAGTTCCAGGAATTCCCACCCACTAAACACAGCTATGTAACCAGTGCCCAGGTCAAGAGGAAGGATGGTATCAGGCCCCAAGATATTCCCTGGCGCCTCCCTTGCATTATTCCTCCTCCACGCCCCCAAATAACCACTTTGCTAACTTCAGAATAGTTTCATCTGTTCTTGAAGTTCATACACGTGGAGTCACACAGTGGGTACGCTTGTGTCTGGCTGTGTGCACTTACACCTTACTCCTCTCACTCATTTCCACTCTGCTCTACTGATGGACAGTTAGGTCGTTCCTAGGTTTCAGCTGGTATGCATAAAGCTGCTACGGATGTTCGTGTAGGTGTCTTTTTTGTGGACATGCGTGTGCAATGCTGTTGGATATATACCCACAAGTAGGGTCTGTGCATCCAATCTGGGCCTATGTTCAGCTTTAGTAGAGAAAGCCAAGCAGTGTTCTAAAGTGCTTGCACGAAGGCCAGGCACAGTAGCTCACACCTGTAATCCTAGCACTATGGGAGGCTGAGGCAGGTAGATTGCCTGAGCTCAGGAGTTTGAGACCACCCTGAGCCAGAGTGAGACCCTGTCTCTAAAAATTGTGACAGGCACCTCTAGTCCCAGTTACCTGGGAGGCTGAGGCAAGAGAATTGCTTGAGCCCAAGGGTTTGAGGTTGCTGTGAGTTGTGATTCCACAGCACTCTACTGAAGGTGACAAAATTAAAAATATTAAAAAATAAAGTGGTTGCACGAATTTGCATTCCCTCCAGCAGCAGTGTCCTGAGAGTTCTGGTTGCTCCCATGCCTTCTCCATCACCTGACATTTTTATGATCTTTTTCATGTTGCTGGGTGTGCACTGGGATCTGCTTCCCTGGATGAATAATGTTTTTATATACTTTTGTGAGCCACTTGGAGAACTTCTTTTGTGAAAAGCTTCAATGTCTCTTGCCCCTTTTCTATTGGTTGCCTCTCTTTTTCTTTTTGATTTATAGAAGTTCTTTATGTATCCTGGATGTAAGCTCTTTGTCGGATTCTAGCTGCATTTTTTTTTTTTTTGAGACAGAACCTAAAGCTGTCAACCTGGGCAGAGTGCTATGGCATCACAGCTCACAGCAACCTCAAACTCCTGGGCTTAAGTGATTCTCTTGCCTCAGCCTCCCAAGTAGCTAGGACTACAGGCGCCCACTACAACCCCCGGCTATTTTTTGGTTGCAATTGTCGTTGTTTGGCAGGCTAGGGCTGGATTCGAACCTGCTAGCTCTGGTGTTACATGGCTAATGCCTTAGCCACTTGAGCTACAGGGGCTGAGCCTCTAACTGCATTTGTAAAGGCTCCCTCTGGCTGTGGAGTGTAGGACAGACTGGCTGCCAGACCGGGGAGGAGGGTGCTGCGGTAGAGGGACCCAGGCAGTGACTGTGTGGGTGGACAGAAGAGACCAGGGTCTAGAGACACTTCGGTAGCAGAGTTGACAAGAAACATCTGCCATGTCATGTCATGACAACAAACAGGATGTATATGGTGATACAGGGAGGGGGCAACAAGGCTGACTTCCAGGTCTCTCTGGCTGGCCCTCAAGCTGACGCACGCTCCACAGCAGCAGCCAAAGGCGGCTTTGTCCTTCCAGGACCCACCCAGGCCTGCTGGTCAGAGATGCTCTGGGGTCACCATCAGGACACTAGAGAGAGTACCCAGTATAGAATTTGAGTCTCCCGGGGTAAATGGGGGACAAATGTCCCCACCCACCCATACACACAGTAGCCTGGTCTCAATTCCCTGTCCCCCAGATGGGTTGGCAGCTGTGGGTTCTGAGTCCAACCAGGCTGGACAATGACCCCTGTCTGCAGCCTCCTTACCCCTGCTGGGCCCAGGCTGGGGCACAGGAGAACCACTCCAGGCCCCGGGAAAGTGAGGAAACAGCTCCTAGAGTGGTTAGGCCTCCACTGAGCAGAGGGACAGCACTGGAGCTGGACCTGAGTTCCTCCCAGAAAGCAAGGAGCCCAATATCTGCACCCCTGGTTAATCTCTTGACAAATGCACCCTCCACCCCTGTTTTTCAGTGCTTACTTGGCAGGTTCCCCTGAACCTCTGTGTCTCACAGCACTGGGTTCAGATGTGCCCTGCAGCGTTTCTGCTGCTGGTGTGGTAATTGAGCCTTAGAAACACTCCTTCCCCTTACATGAGAAACACAGCACTTAGTGTGTGCCACAGCGTCCTGATTGCTTGAAACGTGTGACCTCTGATGGAAGTATTATATTGTTAAGTTTATTCATTTTGCAAATGAGGATGCTGACCAGCCCAAATTCACGCCAGAGTGGCAGAGGCAGGATTTGAACTTGGGCTACTTGGACCGGACTGAGTCCTTCTTCTCTGCTCCTTTGCCTTGGGATATTGCAGGCTGTGGGGGAACTTGAACAAGGCAACTGCAGCCCCACCGCCACTTTGCTCAGAGGGTGGGAAGGGACCTGGCACCCAGCTGAGCGTCCATTAAGGGGGTATCCTGAGAGAGCTCAGGTCTACACCCAGCTCTGCTCCATCTCACTTTCTTAGGGCCTCAGGCTTCCTCATCTGAGCAATGGGGTGAGGCCTGGGGGGCGGGGGAGGAGTTACTTGCTTTTTGTCATGTGCTGATGTTCCGATCCCTCCTGGTGCCTAAGCTGACCTTCTTTGTTTCCTTTTTTGGTGTTAAGGAAGTATCAAGTCATTTCCCTGTCCCAGTCCTCTCCTGCCTGTACTTTTCCCAGCTAAATCAGTCTACGGCAGCCTAAATGTCCCAGGCAGCCTGGGTTCCGGGTCAGCGGTGGCTACCCCCATTTGGGGCCTCCGGGTCAGGCTAGATGGGCAGCTAGTGCTGGTGGCTGGAAATCGCCCTGATGGGAGATTCCCCCACTTAACATCTTCCTCTCTGACAGAGCACACAATCTCCAGACCTGAGCTCTCTCAGGATACCCCCTTGATGGACGCTCAGCTGGGTGCCAGGTCCCTTCCCACCCTCAGAGCCAAGAACAGGCCCTGTCCACCCCTTTCCTCTCTCCTAACAGGAATCGATAACTCCCAACCCATTGCTGGGTGACTCCAGCGCCAGGTGGGCCCAATTGGTATAAGCCAATTACTATGTCTCTTCCCAATGGCCACTGTGATTGGCTCAGGGATGAACACATGACCCAAGTCAGACCAATCAGAGCAAAGATCTCTGTTTGAGCTCACTGGAAGGTACACTGTGACTCTCTTCTCTGTATGTGGACCCTGACCCGCCTGGGAGACACCCTGAGACCTTAATGAGGTAGCCTGCCCAGGAAAAGAGTCAAGAAATGCAGACAAAGGCTGAGGGGGTGGCTCACACCTGTAATCCTCGCACTCTGGGAGACTGAGGCAGTGGATCCCTGAGCTCAGGAGTTCAGACCGGCCTGACCAAGAACGAGACCCCATCTTCACTAAAAATAGAAAAAATAGCCGGATGTGGCGGGTGCCCGTAATCCTAGCTACTAGGGAGGCTGAAGCAAGAGGATTGCTCAAGCCCAAGAGTTTGAGGTTGCTGTAAACTATGAAGACGCCACGCGGCACTCTACCCAGGGCAGCAGAGTGAGACTGTCTCAAACAAACAACAACAACAATAACAAAAAAACCCCACAAGAAACAAACAAACAAAAACAGAAAAGAAATGAAGAAATGCAGGCAGAGAAACTGGATCCTGTCACCATTTGTATGGCCTGATCAAGCTTTACTTGAAACCTCAAATACCTTACCCATCCTGTGCTTTTTGGTGAGCAGAGTTTCTTGCTAAATGAAGACCAGACTCCCAGGCCCTCTTCCTGCCTCTCTAGCCAGCAGGTTGGAGCTCAGGCCCCAGCCCAGCATCTGTCCTGATCACAGGGGATGCTTATGTGGAAATATGACCAAACAAAATATGGTCATATTTCCTATTAGTCTCAGTGCTAGAAGATCACTTTATTTATTTATTTATTTATTTTTTTTTTGGAGACAGAGCCTCAAGCTATCCCCCTGGGTAGAGGGCCATGGCATCACAGCTCATAGCAACCTCCAACTCCTGGGCTCAAGCGAGTCTCCTGCCTCCACCTCCCAAGTAGCTGGGACCACAGGCGCCCGCCACAATGCCCGGCCATTTTTTGGTTGCAGCCATCATTGTTGTTTGGGGGGCCGGGCTGGGGATGCGCACCCGCCACCTTAGGTGTACGTGGCTGGCGCCTTAGCCAATTGAGCCACAGGCGCCGAGCCAAGACCCCATTTCTATAGAAAAAATTTTTTTAAATTAGTGAGGCATGGTGGCATGTGCCTGTAGTCCCAGCTACTCAGGTGGCTGAGGCAGGAGGATAGCTGGAGAGTTTGAAGTTGCAATGAGCTATGATGATGCCACTGCACTCTAGCCCAGGAAGTGGAATGAGATCCTGTCTCAGGAAAAAAAAAACAAAAAAAAAACAGGCTGGGCATTGTGGCTCATGCCCGTAATCCCAGTACTCTGGGAGGCTGAGGTGGGCAGATCGTGAGTTTGAGACCAGCCTGAGCTATAGCTGGGCATTGTGGCAGGCAACTATAGTCCCAGCTGCTTGGGAGGCTGAGGCAAGGGGATCTCTCGAGCCCAAGAGTTTGAGGTTACTGTGAGTTTTGATGCCATAGCACTCTACTGGGGGCAATGAAGTGAGACTCTGTCCCCCCCCAAAAAAAAACCCCAAAACAAAAAGAAAAATAATGGGATTCCTTGCCTTGCCGAGGACATTCCTGAAGCTTAAGAGGCAGGGTGATGGCTCTGGACCCCAGATCCAGGGCGAGGCAGGTAGACTGACCTTGGAGGAAGAGGTGTGCTTCTCCCTCTGCACCACAGAAAATGAGGGGTGGAGGCAAGATTCTTCCAGTGATTTCTTAACTTTGGCTTTGGGTTTAAAATCACCTGGAAGTCTTTACAAGCTGGAAGCCGAACATACACCTCTGGTATGACCTAACAATTCCACTCCTAAATGTTTACCCACAGAAGTGAATACTTGTGCACAAGACTGCTACTAGAATTTTCATAGCAATTTCATAATTGGCAAAAACTGGAAACTGTCCAAATGCCCATCAATAGTGAAATGAATAAATTGTAGCGTATCCGTACAAAGTAATTCTAACCACTAGTGAACACACATAACTCACAATTGCACATAAGATGGCGAACTATTCTTTCAAATTCATTGCCAAGTGTAATAAACCACGTAAGAGTACATGTGGTATGATTTTGTTCCTATAAAGCCCAAGAGAAGCAAAGGTAATCTGTGTTGTTGGAAGTCAGAGTGATGGTTATCCTTGAGGGGGAAGTGGGGACAGTGAAACTAGGAGGGGCTTCTGCGCAGCTGGTTCCTAGGTGTGTATCCATTTGTGAAATGCATTAAACTGTGCACTGCACTTTTCTATAGGTAAAATATACTTCAGCTGGTCAAGGTGGTTCATGCGTATAAGCCTTGCACTCTGGGAGGCTGAGGTGGGTGGATTGCCTGAGCTCACAAGTTGGAGACCAGCCTGAGCAAGAGCAAGACCTTGTTTCTAAAACACTAGCCAGCCATTGTGGCAGGCGCATAGTCCCAGCTACTTGGGAGGCTGAGGCAAGAGAATCGCTTAAGCCCAAGAGTTGGAGGTTGCCGTGACCTGTGATGCCAGGGCACTCTACTAAGGGTGACAAAGTGGGACTCTGTCTCAAAAAAAAAAAGTAATATATATGTATATATTGAAATAACAGCTTGGCTGGGTGCCCATAGCTCAATGGTTAGAGCACCAACCCTGTGCTCTGGGCTGGCTGGTTCCAACCTGGCCTAGGCCTACTAGATAGAGAAACAACTCCAACAAAAGAAATCAGGCCCCTTAAAAAGGAAAAAGAAAAAAAACAGCATAAGAAATATATAGTTACTTGGCTCGGCGCCTGTGGCTCAATTGGCTGGGGCGCCAGCCACGTACACCTAGGGTGGCGGGTTTGTATCCCCAGCCCGGGCCCGCCAAACGACAATCATGGCTGCAACCGAAAGATGGCCTGGCGTTGTGGCGGGCACCTGTGGTCCCAGCTACTTGGGAGGCGGAGGCAGGAGACTCGCTTGAGCCCAGGAGTTGGAGGTTGCTGTGAGCTGTGATGCCATGGCACTCTATCTAGGGTGATAGCTTGAGGCTTCGTCTCAAAAAAAAAAAAAAAAAAAGAAATATATAGTTAC
>CAUYQV010096996.1:0-21093 GCA_963574575.1 Galagoides demidoff
AGTGTGCTCCTCATTCTTCTCTCTTGGCTCTGCTCCAGACCATCAGCTAAGTAGCTAAACTTCTGTCCTTTCAGCCTCCTTCTGGACGGGAGCTTCTGTAAAAAGCTGGCTGCAGTCCGCCATCTTGGCTCCGCCCCCTGGATATTATTTCATTTGTTTGTAATAGTTACCTGGTTCTAGGTGCCCCACCATGGAAAATATCGTTATGGGATCATCAGTTTTCACACTTTACTATGATGTAGTCAAATTTAACACAAAGACTTGGCACGAAGCCATCAATTATTGACTCTCTGCCTGGACTGGGGCACATGTGGATGTTCAGAGTGAAGACTCAGACTTTCCTGAAGGAATCCTACCATCTTGTTGTGGGAACTTGATCTAGATCTGATCTTCAGCTTTTTAGTTCACACGGAGGTGATTGGGCTCTAAGGGACTGATTACATCAACAGCTCACAAGAAACCAGATCTCTATATGTGAAGTCTGCGTGAGAAAATCGAAATCCCCATGTTAGCTGGTCAGCACAATCACTCCTCTGTTGGAAAGTCCACATGAAAGCCAAATTGTTATCAGAGAGTTACTTGATGAGAATGGAACCCGAGCCAGGGAGTGGGCTGAGACTGGGATGCTTGCTGTGTCATCTTTCTTACCCCAGCAGACTAAGGCCTGGAGATGCCTCGGCAGACACAGCTCCGTCTTCTCTTTCTCCAGCTTCTCTGCTGCCTCTGTATAGAGGTGGGGGGAAACTTGCTCTTTATCCTGCGAGTTTGCTGAAATATATACTCACATTTAAGGCAGGTTAATAAGAGAAAGGTGCACAGGGAGAAATCATGGAGTGATGACCCCGTATCACAGTGGGATCCAGATATTTTCATAAATGTCTTTTTGGAGGGGAAGGTGACCTGAAGAGTACAGGTAATTCTCTTTAGGGAGAATGAATGGATGGGAGTGGTGTGAGATTGACTTGTAAACTAACCTGAGAGACAAGTTCTGTTTGAAATGATGTGGGCCAGGTCTGGTTGCTTTCTTGATTTTCTTTCTGGCAATATCATGAGAACACAGGGAGAAGGAGGGAAGTTCATTGTTCTTTTGCAAGGGCCTTAATTCAAAATACCAAGGCATCTTATTTGGGGGTGAAATTTCCTCAGCTTCTCCTTGTAATCTTTATTACCTCAGATTAGTAAATGCCACTAATAGGACATAATTTTATTCCATGTCGTTACACCTTCCTTAGATTTACAGGCTCTGCTTTGCCTATTTAAATTGGGAGATAAATAGTCCCTAGGGGATTTCTGAAGTTATTATTCCATTATACTACATAATACATTTATTTTACTGGTTTTCTCTTGTTAGGGGGAAATACTAGTTTCTCACTCCTCTGGATCTTATGATTTCTATTAGGGTAACACTCCTGACCTTCCCCCTAGGGAGGAGAATTAACTCATCTGATGGATACATTTGAGAAATGGCCCTGGGTAGGAGTGATTTGATCTCTTCTTTTTATTTTTTATTTTTTATTAATTTTTATTTTATTAAGTCAAATACTGGAGGAAAAAGTATCCAATGTATTCAGTACTTCTATGAAACCTACTTATGTTTACTCACACTTTCTTGTAAAAAATAGATTGGGCCTCTTCTAAGACACCTCTTTATATTTGTGGCCTACAAAAAGATAACATTCTGATGTTCTCTCCTCCTCTGCAGCACGCTCCTGTCCCCATGTCAGTGAGCAGATGCATACATCTGTTTCTTCAGAGGAAGAAAGGGGTGTGATTATTAGACCCCCCAGGGGCACCCACCGATAGCCATCTATACTGGCTACCAGAAATATGCCAGCAAGTGCTCAGTACCAGACACATGGACTTTTAAGAGCTCCCTTCACCCCTCAATTCCTGAAGCATGTGAGTCCCTCATTCACACGCAAGCCCCAGAGAGAACCCTATGTTGTTTTCTTGTTATTTAGCTTTCATTAAACAATGATGGGTCACCTTGACTTGGGCAGGAATCAACTTGCGTTTGAGGAATCATTATTTCATTGTTATTTAACTTTTTCCTGTGCTCATCTTGCCATCTTTCTGACAAGACCCTAAGAAACACTAAAGTGTCTTACAAAATGCTAAAGACCATTAATCCCATCGTGATACTTTCAGTCTCCTTTTCTACTCTTCCCCTTCCTTCCAGTTGTTGCCTAAATGCATCTGCCTTGGGCCACCTGTTGTCTACTCACATTCAACTCAGCTCTCTCACTACCTCCTCCTGGACTTCCTGCCACCGCAGACATTCCAGTTGTTTCCATTCTACTCTTCTGACACTTCCTTTCACCACTTTCAACCCTTTCTCAATACTTGACATCTCTCTGCCATATGCCATAACTCCTCAGCCATTTTCAGGAAGGAGGTTGTTCTTCCAGCTCCAGGGCTCCACAGCTGGGGAGCCCAGCCCAACCGTCAACTTTCTACCTCCAACCAGTGTTCTTTTAAACGTGATTCAAAAATTCACTTAAAGCTCATGACGTCTTGTCTTTCTGCTCAGACCCTGTATCTTTAAGCCAAGCAGACCACATCTTCACTCTTAGATCTTTCTTTGAATGCCTTTGTCTCTATTTTGAATTCTTACATAGTTTGTCTTTACCAGATGACGCTAATCTTGCAGAAAAGATGAAATTTGCCATTCCCCACACAGAGCAATTCTTAGGTTTAGTACTTTTGCCAAACATACAAGTTCTGAGAATTAAGTTCGTAAACTTACCACTGTGACTTATGTTGACAGCACTGTATAAACACAGCTTGTAAGGTTTCATAACCTTGGCATATCAGTGTCTCACAGCTGTGTTCATGCTGAGTGGCATTCATTATTGTTGTGTTTTTCTGTGCCATATGATGACAGCTCTGATGGTCATTCCAGAAAAAGAGTTTTAAAATTTCATTGAAGGGCAGAGTAGCACTGGCATTCATGCGTGGCTTCCCTAGGGGAGCACTTCAAAGGTAACCATAGTGATATTCAGCAATGAAGTACGTAGCACTTTTTCTAGGATGAGTCTATGAACTTAATTGTCAGACCTCATATACAGTCATGTTGGAAGATATTTACTGCAAGGGATTGGCTCATGTGGGTAAGGAAGCTGAGAAGTCTCACAATCTGCCATGTAGAAGCTGGAGGCCAGGAAAGCAGGTGGTGCAGGTTTGAGACTGACGGGAGCTGATGATGTTAAGTCCCTGTCCAAGTCCAAAGGCTCAAGGACTGGGAGTGACAGCATCTTAGGGCAGGACAGGGGTGTCCCACCTCCAGCAAAAAGAGCAAATCCACCCTTCCTCTACATTTTTGTTCTATGCACTCAACAGATTAAATGATGTCCACCCACATTGGTGATGGCAGCCTTCTTTATTCAGTGTACCAATTCAAACACTCTAGAAAAACTCTTACAGACACACCCAGGAATAATGTCTCACATGATACCTGTGCATCTCTTGGCTCAGTCAAGTTGACACATAAAATTAACCATCACAGATGCAAATGGACAGTTAGTCAAAGAAGATATACAGATGACCAATAAGAACTTGAAAAGATGCTCAACATCTCTAGTCATTAGGGAAATACAAATCAAAACCACCATAAGATAGCACTTCACACCCAGTAGGATACCTATTGTTTAAAAAATAAATAGATAACATGATAGATGTTGGTGAAGATGTGAAGAAATTGGAACCTTCATGCATTGCTGGTGTGTACGGAATGTAAAATGGTACAGTTGCTGTGGAGGACAGTATGGTGGTTAAAAAAAAACAGAATTACCATATAATCCAGTAATTCCACTTGTGCATAGATATCTCAAAGAACTGAAAGCAGAGACTCAAAAACAGATATTGTGTACCAGTGTTCATAGCAGCATTATTTACAATGCCAAAAATCAGAAAGAATACAAGTGTCCATTGATGGATGAATGGATAAACAAAATGTAGTATATAAAGAGGTTACCAAAATATTTATAAACATTTTAAGAAAGGAAAATTCTGTATTAGAATTGTAGTACTCAATATATGCTGATAACAAAAGTTGAACACAAGTTACATTGAGCACGTCTTGGAATTATAGAAGTCAAATGTGACTTGAGTTTATAAATTTAATACAGTTTTTTCCTTTCTTAAAGTGTGTATCTATTTTTGGGGACCCTCTTTATGTGTAATAGAATGTTATTCTTCTTTTAAAAAGATGGAAATTCTTATACACGCTACAACATGTATAAATCTTGAAGACAGTATATTAAGTAACAGTAAGCCAGATACACAAAAGGACAAATATTGTACAACTCAACATATGAGGTACTTAGAGTAGTCAAATTCATAGAGACAAGAAGTAGCATGGTGGTTTCCAGGGGCTTCTGGAAGGGGGAAATGAAGAATTATTTTTAATGGGCACAGAGTTTCAGTTTTGCAAGATAAGACAGTTCTGGAGATGAGTGAATATTATATTTACACAACAATGGGGAGGTATTTAATGTCATTGAACCTTATACTTAAAAATTATTAAAATGGTGAAAATGATAAATTTTATGTTGTGTATATTTTAGCACAATGAAAATTAGTCTATAGGGAATCAGTTCATTTCCACATCTGGAAAACAATCTTATTGAGCACTTACTGAAATAAATGTAAGTTTATATATTCAATCCCTCATTCCTCAGTCTGCCTTCATGGAGCTTATATTCCAGTGGTGGGAAATAGACAATAAAAAAGATTAATAGGTAACATATATTATGCATTAGATAATGATGAGTAATAAGGAGGAAAATAAAGTAGGGAATATGGTGCACATATACACGCATGTGTGTGTTAAAATTGTAGAGAAGATGGCCAGGGAAGGGCTCACTGCAAGGAGGTAAATGGGCAAGGCCTTGAAGGAAGTAAGGTGATGAATCACATGAGTGTCTGAAGAAGGAAAATGTTCTAGGCAATAGGAATGGCAAATGTAAAGGTCCTGGGGCAGAAACATCTCTGGTGTATTTGAGAAATGCAAAGAAACCAGTGTGGCTGAGGTGAAATGAATGAGTCAGAGAACAATAGGAAATAAGACCAGAGGGGTCAGGGGATAGGGAGGAGGGTTAATTAGGTCAATGTAAAAATTTTGGAGGTGTTCTCTCGCCAGACAAGAAGCTAGTAGAACTTTATTCATTGTATGCAAATGATTAGGAGTATGAATCAGTGTGGCATGTTTTAGCACTGCATGCTAGTGGATAGGGCTGGGTGGGAGCAGGAGGACAGGGAAAGCAGGAGAGAAAGCTGGAGAGGAAGGCAGAAGCCAGACAGTGAATGGCCCTGTAGGTCATACAAGGACAGTATACTTTAATTTATAGGGTCAAGTAGTAGTTTTTTTAAAGTATTCTGACAGCCGTGGGGAGAATAGCTTAGAGGAAGAAAATCTTGGAGACATAGAAACCAATTAGTAGATTGTTGTCATGGTTTAGGGATAGCTGATGAAGACCATAAATCAATCAGTAGAAGAGAATGAAGAGAAGGGATACATTTGAGAAACACTGGAAGATGGATCAGACTTGGTTGGATTTTTGAGATGATGAAGAGGGAGAGTTTTAAGAAAATCCCAGTGATCTAAGTGGATGGTGATATTATTCAACAAAACCAGGAGACGGGGAATAGAGAAGTTGCTTTACAAGAGTGGAAAATGAGTTCAACCTGGGACATATATAGTTTGAAGCAGCAGTGAGAACTCTGGTGGACACAATTAGTGGCTACCTGGAAATGTGGATCTGCAACCAAGGAGAACAGATGATGGGTCTGGAGATAGGACTTTGTGAAGCAGAATATAACAAATAGTGTATGCCATACATGTGGTTGGGATGGTATAGAGTAAATGTGAAAAGGAAGAAAAGAAATAGGGATTGTTACATGAAAAGAAACCTCAAAGATAAGAGTGGCAAGAATTATCTTTGAGGTATTTGGAGGACACAGAGTGTTTTTCCTAGGAGACAAGAGAGAAGAGTTTCAATAGGAGAGAGTGGACAACAGTATCTAAGAGCACAAAGAAGTCAAATAGGGTAAGAATTTGAAGGAGGCCTCTGAAATTGATGAGTTGCTGTCAGTAGCAGTATTGGTAAGAATGGTTTCAGTCTAGTAATGGGGCAGGAGACAAGCTAGTTGTCTATGGCAAAGGTTTCTAAGTGTGAACAGCCTTTTCAGGGCAGGAGAACCTTCTATTGTGTGTGTGATTTTTTACTGTAGGAAACAGGAAATAATCATGTAGGACCAGGTCAGGGCTGTAGGATGGATGAGTCCTAAGTTTAATTTCTGTGGACTCCAGGAATTGAATGGTGATGTGCCTGTGTGTACAGATGCATTGTCATGGTGCAAGATGGTTTCCCTCAGTGGTGTCCTCAGCCACCATTCTTGAAACTTCCTGAAAACTTTTGGTAGGCATTCTGTTGTGTACCACTAAGCAGTGACAGTCTTTTGTTTCTCCAAAGGAACAGTTGCAACGTGACTGCTTTTGGACAAGAAAGTTGCTACCATTTTATTTCTATTTGCAACACTTTGGGGCCACTACACTTTTATTGGATATTCTTTGGGAAAAAAATAATCTGCACTGTCAACTGACATTCATTTCCAGGATCAAAGTGGTAAATCCAGGTTTCATCACTGGTAACAATGTGAAACACGTCTAAACTTGCCTCTGTTGAACCTGACCAGCATGTCTTTACACCATTCAACATGGATGCCCTTTTGCTCATCTGTCAATGTGTGAGACACCCATTGGGATCAAACTTTCCTTCCTTGAAGGTAATCATGCAGGGTTTGGACACTGCCAGCAACCCAATCTATAGTGCCACCTCAATGTCTTAAAGGTCAGTAATTGTTTTTGCAAATCATTTTTTCCACAGTGGTGACGTTTTCCTTAGTCACTGAGGTCACCAAATGCTTATTCCTCTTTTCTCTTTCAGCGAAGTTTGGCCTCTTCTAAATTCTTGAAACTACTGAAAAATTGTCTTATGGGAAGGAGTGAAAGCCCACTGCAAACATGCAAGGCTTAACTCATTTTTTAAAATGTAGAAAATAATCACACAAAAGTGCTCTCTTCTCAGCTCCAGAGATGACACTACCCATGTGGAGAGAAACAGATGAAGTCCTCTCAGCACACTGATAAGCCAAGCTAGTTGAAACTGTCATGGGTGAATCAGAAAGGACTCTGCTGTCAACTGTATTTCGTGGACATGAAATGATAGCCCATAACACAGTCTATCTCAAAACTTTTATAGTGGCCTTCAAATAAGCTACATACTAGAAAACCAAAAGAAAATTAGGCTAAAATGAAGGAGAAGACTGGAAGAGAATTGATTAAAATAAAGGATAGATGTAAGAAAATAAAAAATGCAAGATCAGAGTTCCACTTATTGTTGGGATGAAGGTGGTTGCATCACTCCTGCTGTTACTAGAGAAAATACCAGATAAATGGGGGGGGGGGTGTCACACTTTTATTTAAAGCCATTGAAGAACTATGAGTACAGAAAAGTCCACATTAATTAAATTCCAGAGAGAAATGAGGCCAGAAAATACACACACACATACATTATACACTCAGATAGCTCTACTAGTGAATTCTACCAAATAATTAAGGGACAAGGTCCATTAAGACCCGTGAACCTGGCAGTGATTGATGGGGGAAAAGTAGAGTTAGAAATGGCAATGAGGAGAGACAAACAGACAAGATACACGATATAGAATTTTCAAAGGTGGGAAGACAGGGACCACCATCCATTTGTGGGGTTCTAACAGTGGCCCTCTGTGTTCCCCCACTTTTCTGTGTGTCTTGTCTCTCATTGTCATTGTTTCTAACTCTACTTGTCCCCAGTCACTCGCCACCAAATCCACAGGTTTTAATGGACCCTGTCCCTGGGGTGGGACCCTAGTATTTGGTGCCCAACGTGGGGCATGAACCCACAACCCTGAGATGAAGAGTCTCATGCTCTACTGACTGAGCTAGCTGGGCCTTGCACACAGCTTCCTCTGTGGCCATTATTCCTTTAGAGTATTTACAGACCCAAGAGGGCTATTAGTAAGCTACATCCCCTAAAAGGCCAAGCTTCTAGGAAAAGCTGGAAACCTGCTCAGATAAGACATTTAGCAGCAGCTGGTTTAAAGGTAAACTAGCTGAGTTTTCTTTGTCCCACCTCACTTAGCTTACTTTTTTATTTTCCCCTTTTTCTTGGGTTTTTTTCCTTTGCCAAGAATGGGGTCTTCAGTCCCCATTCTTCCTGCAGGAGAAATAATAGCAAGTCTATGCAAAGTTTTCCAGAAAATAAAAGAGGAAAAAATAATACTTCCTATTAAGGTGGGAATTCATAGTGCCACCTGAGAAGGAATTCTCAACACAAAGATTAGGATAGAAAGAAGTAAAAAGTTTATTTTATTTTTCCCAAGAGAGAAGGGAAAACAGCACAGCACAAAAATAAAAGAAAGGTATGATGGCTCTGAGGCCAAGGGGTTTGGGCTTTTTACTAGAGGGCTGTAAAGGGGCAAAAAAAAATTTATTGCCATCAATTGGTTAACAGAAGACAGCTAGTTTGGTGAATGTAAAGGAGGAGAATTTACACTTTCTTTCTGTCTGCTCAGTTCTTTTCAAATGCAATTAAAAAACAATATTCAGGGCTGGGTGCTGTGGTTCACACCGGTAATCCTAGCACTCCGGGAGGCTGAGGCGGGTGGATTGCCTGAGTTCATGGATTTGCTGAGCAAGAGTGAGAACCTGTCTCTAAAAATAGCTGGATGTTGTGGTGAGCGCCTATAGTCCCAGCTACTTGGGAGTCTGAGGCAAGAGAATTACTTGAGCCCAGGAGTTTGAGTGCTGTGAGTTATGATGCCTTGGAACTCTACTGAGGTAGACAAAGTGAGACTCTGTCTTAAAAAAAAAAAAAAAAAATTCATGGGTTGTTAATTTTCAAAGATAGCAAGTTAAGGTCCCGGTGGTTTTAGAGACAGTGAGTTGAATAGTTTATTTATCTCTGTTAGATAATTTATTAGCAAGACCATCATATCACTTTCCACCTCATAATGCATTTCCCTGACACAAAACCAGCAAAATATATTAAAAGAAAATAAAATATTCTTCTTAGCAAAGTATCTCAAGAATGGAAGAAAAAGTATCCAATGTACTCAGCCCTACTATGAAACTAATATATAGCTTTCATAGGAAAGCTATAGCCCAAATATAGTCCAATAATATGGGGAAAAGTGAGGGGGGGGCAATGGGTGGAGGGAGGATGACTGGTGGGATCACGCCTATGGTCCATCTTATAAGGGTACATGTGAATCTTTCTAAATCTAGAATATAAAAAACAATAACTAAGAAAATGATGTGAAGGCTATGTTAACCAGTTTGATGAAAATATTTCAAATTGTATATAAAAACAGCACACTGTACTCCATGGTAGTATTAATGTACACAGCTATGATAATAAAAAAAAGAAAACTATATACCAATATCTTTCATGAACACTGATGAAAAAATTTTAATGAAATTTTAGTAGCAGTATATAAAAATAATAATGTAACATACTCACATAAGATTCATCCAGTATTTCAGGGTTAGGATAACATTTTAAAAATCAATTAATACAATTCATCATATTAACAGTCTAAAACAAATTCATACATTTATCTCAACAGATGCAGAGTACACATTTGAAAAACTTTAACATCCACCTATGATGAAGACTATAGAAAACTAGAAAAAACTTTCTCATTCTGAAAGGTGTATCTACAGATTTCCACAGGAAAACATCATACTTAATGAAGAAAGATTGAATGTTTCTCTCTTCACATAGGGAAAAAGAATATCCACTCTCACCTCCTCTCTTCAACATTGTAGTGGAGAAGTTAACCAATTCTTTCAAGAGAAGAAAAAGAATTAAAGACAGAGGTGAAAATAAAAACATAAAACTGTCCTTATTAATGAAGTACATGATTATCTATATATAAAATCCTAAAGAATCTATAAATAAAAAATGTGCTAGAATTAAGTTCAGCTAATATTCAGGATACAAAGTTAATGTACGAAAACCAGTTTTATTTCCATATGCTATAAATAAAAATTAGCAATTAAAATATAATTTTAAATATTCAAAATACTTCAATCAGAAATTGCCATTTTCAATAGTATGAAAACTCTGAAATACTCAGGAATAAATTTGACAACAGATGTATAGATCTATACACTCAAAACCATAAAAAATTGCTAAGCACAATTAAACACCTAAATGAATGAAGAGCTACACCATGCTCATAAATTGGAAGTCTTACTATTATGAAGTTGTCAATATCAAATTATCCCCAAACTGATTTGTCAGATTCAACACCATCACAAACAACACCTGAGGAGGACTTACAGAAATTAACAAACTGTTTCAAAAATTGATAAACAATATTTTTCTCCTCCATATCCCCACCCCTAACTTGGACTACAAGTTTTGTTGCTATTTTTATTTTTCCCTTTCATTTTCACTTCTGTATAATAGGAAGTCCAACTTCATCATATTATCCTCCAGAAGGGAGCATTTGACCTCCTCCTGGAACCATAATGGAAGTTGGAGAGAAGCATAATTTTGTTCACTATGAAAAACAATGTAGAAAAGCAAGGTACAGGCTGCCTTAGAAAAGATTAAACTGTAGTCCCTGGAAGAATTCAAGAGAAACTGGTCTGTCTTCATTCAACACATTCACAGAACACTTCCCATGAACCAGACACCAAGAATACAGCAATAAATGAGGAAGATGCAGTCCCTGTCCTCATGAATCGTGAGCTCTAGTAGCATATTCAGGATTTGGGGGATTTCTGCACAGAGCAGAGATTTGGACTAAGTACCCCAGAACTCTCTTTTGGCAGGGGGACCTATAAATCTATGATTCCAGAAAAATAGCAACAAAAATCCCCTTGCCTTCTGTATCTAGAGGTTGGCAATGGTAGACTGGGTGCAAAATAATAAAGACCATCAACATATATCAAAGTACCCCTCCAGCCTAAAACAAAAGAATTTGCCTACCTTTCTTATTAATCAAACCCATCTTGCTCATGAGCGCTCCTATGGGCCTCTGCCAGAAGGAAATGTCAAACACATGCTCTCAGGCCATTCCTACTCCTAGGAAAGCTTGGAAGGGACTTTGTCAGAAAATGCAAACCTATTTCCAGTAAAGTTCACCTTTTGGCATCATCCCTTTCCTCTGTCTCTTCTGCTAGGACTTTCTGCTTTGGGAAAGTGAGGCAGCTGTGAGCCAACCCAAGCTAGAGTGAGCAGATGACCTGGCATTCTGGGAACATTCTAGGAATATTCCTCCAAAAACTACCACAGAAATGAGGGACAGTTCCAGGAAAATAAGGAGTTGTTCCCAAACCCATGGCGTAGACACACTAGGCCAGCAAAGAGGCGTCTATCCCCAAGAGCATACTTGCCAGAGTCAGGGTGGGGGAGACAATTGGCTTTTCCTGCAGGATAATGAGTTTGGTTCTCCCTGCCTTTATTGGACACGATCCCCACTGCTCCTTCCCAAAGATAATCCTTGGTCTGAGGGCTAATGTTCAGCCCCAGGTCTCATATCAGACCCTAGGAGCAGTCCTGAAATGCTTCAGAAAAGGAAGCGAATGGACACCAAATCATCCCTCCCTGGCAGTTTTGCCCAAAGTGCCTTATTTAAACCTCCATATCTTTGTTTATGCCTTTTCTTCTTTCTGGGATACTGTCTGCCTTCTCTGCTGTTGAATTCCTACGTTATGTTCCAGTGATACCTCGAGTACACCTTCTTTCAGGAACCTTCCCTTGATTCCTTTAGCTTCAAATAATCTCTCTTCTTGTTGCATTATAAATTCTCTTATAGCAAAAATTATAACTTTTATTATAGCAATTTGTATATAGTTTACCTTTTTTCCTTATCTTTAAAAAGCTAGATTTCAAGTACCTATGGACAGAGATCATATCTTATTCTTCTTTGCATCTCATCTGGCTGCTAAAACCCTGCATTTCCCCTCAACTGCCCTCCATTGGCACATAGTAAGGCAAGAAATGCTTGGAGCAACAGAGTTGAGATAACTTTACTTACAACAATCAGGGGTAACAGTCAGAACTTCCTACTCCTGTAAGGGACAACACCAGATCTCTTCCAGAGTCTCTCGTTAGTCTATAATGGCCTTTCTGTCCCAATAATCTAAAAACATTAGAAACATTAAACTCACTCTAAGTGATGCCTAATTTACCCTGAATTATTGAGAAATACAGCAGTTCCACCTAAGTGAATTTTTCCAGCTCACTGGACCTTACTTATTAAAATTTAAAAATGTTTTAAATGATTTATAAAACACACTTTTCCAAAAGAGCTTAGAATCTCTCTGGAAAAGTCCAAAAGAGATTGGTTAGAGTGGTTATATCATGGAAGATAACTGGCAGATTAGGGAATAGAGGTGGGAGGAAACTGACTTTTCACTGTGTGCCCTTTCGTCCTTGTGAATTTTGGACAACATACATTTACTACATATCAATTTAAAATTAATGGCACGTTTCCTTACTTCCTTAAATATAGTTGCTAAACCTAAGTTTTCTTTCTGAATAAGTTCATCATTATAAATATTATTGTCTTGCTTCTAAGTAGCCTGATGCCAACCAAGCATATTAAAGTTATGCAGAGTTGTTTGCATAACCCTACACTAAATAGCTCCCAAACTGCTAAGCCACCAGTGGCTTAGGGTTTTGTTTACTGTTCAGGTTTTCTGTCTTTTCCCTGGAACCTGTCACTGTATATGGTTATCAGAGTGACTGCTAATAGCAAACACCACTCCACTTCTGATTTGCTCCTTTTGTTCTGATGTAACTGGAAAGTTAAATGATTTTAGATGATAAACATAATAGGACTTATTAAAAGGAGATGAAGAGAAGAGAATTCCAGGAGCTCTTAATGCTACCAGGCATGTGGGCTATGGTTTTACTAGAGTGGATTGGGCTGAATATACATCCATATTTATTTCTCTCTGACTCAAAACCGTATGTCCTATACCTTCCAATTATAGGTCCTTGTATTAGGCAGGCCTTGGAAACACCAAAGTCTTTACCTATTCCTAGAGTGCAGGTAGAGGAACTGTCTGAAAACTAGAGACTACCCTTATCTCGCTCTCTGTAGAAGACACAGAAAAACTACTGGGATAATAGCAGGAACTCACACATTATGGAACATCAGTGCCAAGCAATAGATGGACTTCTTTTTTGACATATCTATGACTTTTCTATTTATTTCTAATTTTTTGATTTTTATTTTGCAGTGGTCTTTTTCCTTTTCTTTTTACTGTATTCTAGATATATGAGCAACTCAGGAAGTGTGTTCTAGATAAGTAGAGTAACTATTAATATCATCATTAGAATTATCCTTTCTGTTATTTATCTGAATGAGGAAAAAAGTTTTAAAAACCTGAACAATTAACTGGCAACATAGAGTTAAGCAACAATAACTCCAAATTTAGGTTAAGCCACACCTCTTGATACACAAATCTGCCACCAAGAAGGAAGATCCTTGAGCCTTATTGCTCTGGGGTAAAGTATAAAAAAAAATTAGAGAACTTATAGGAAAATTTAAAAGGGAGTTGAAAATCAAGGGCACAGAGTAAGAAGATGCCATAAATTAACAGTATTGACGTTCAAAAAGGAAAGCAAAAGAAAGCTAATTGTGGAAATTACTGGCCAGTAAATTGGATAGTTACAGTAATAAAACAGATGTTAACAGTGAAATCCATCAACATCTGGAAAGGATCAAGTCACAAAGGATTTATGGAAAGAAGTGAGTTCAAGAGACCCAGCAGAGGAGAAAAACAGAGTGAGGCCAGGTCTTTAGTAAATGATTTGGAACTCGGATAAAGGATTCTATTCAGCCTGCCACATCATTTCTTCTCTAAGGCCAGATTAGATTGCCTTGGATGAGAAGGAGGTCACATGGATTCAGCAACTGGCGGAGAAATCACAAATCAAGGATAATGTTATAAGTACCCAGAAACAGCCCCAGTGAGGGGAGTAGGGTGTTGAGGGTACTTCCCCAGAGAGCAGGTCTGGTTTTATTTAACATCTTTGCTAATGATTTGAAAGTGAGAGGAAACAAATGTCAAGAAAATGCACTAAGCATATCAACTGGACAGAAGGAACACACATCAACCAGGAGAGTTACCCAAGATGACTGAGGCAATTACAGAAGGGAGCTAGAAATCACCTCCACCAAAGCAGCCTAGGAAAATGACCTGCCAGAGTTTGAATGTTCCCCAGAACTCAAGCTAAAATTTAATTGCCACTGTGACTGGATTAAAAGGTGGGACTTTTCAGAGGTGATTAGGCCACGAGAGCTATTCCTTCAAGAATGGATTAATGCATTATTGTGGGAGTGGGTTCACTGTTGTGGGAGTTCAGACACCTTTCTTCTATCTGTCTTTCACACACACCTCCTCACGGTGTGATCCTTCCATCACATGACAGTGTAGTGTGAGGGCCTCACCAGATGCAGCCCCTTAATCCTGGTTTTAGTTGCAGACTTATACCAATTAGCTACATAAAACTTAAGTTTTTTTAAAAAATCATTTTGACTAAAATTTAAAAGTTTGACCATACCAAATGTTGGTGAGTAGGTGGAGGAACTGGAACTCTCATCTATTGCTGACTGGAACATAAAATGGTACAACTTTGGAAAAGATTTGGCAGTTCCTTTTTTTTTTTTTCTTTTTCTTTTCTTTCCCTCCCTCCCTCCTTCCCTCTTTTCCTCTCTGCCTCCCACTCTCCCTTCCTGCCTGCCTTCCTTCTTTCTTTGACAGGGTCTCCTTCTGTCCCTCATCTGTTGAAAGATTTCCTTTCTCTCCTGAATTCATTCCCATCTTTGTTGAAATTTAGTGGACAATACACAATGGGTCAATTTCTGACTCTATTTTTGTATCAATCTATTTACTTATCTTGACACCAATATCATAATATCTACCATAAGCTTTATAATAAATCTGGAAGTTAAGTAGTGCTAATTCTCTGACTTTGTTCCTCTTTTTCAAAGATGTTTCAGCTATTTCAGATACTATGCATTTCCAAATGAATTTTATAATCCCCCTGTAAATTTCTATCAAAACAAGCCTTCTGAGATTTTAATTGGGTTTGCTTTGATTCTATAGGTTAATTTTGGAAAAATATCACATCTTAACAATATTGAGTCTTCTGATTCATAAGTAGAGCATCTCTTTGCATTTATATAGATCTTCTTAATTTTTCCCAGTAATGATTTTAGTTTTCGGTATGTAGATCTTGTCAGATTTGTCTCTGAATATTTAATATTTCTTTTATTATAAGTGGTAATTTTTAAATTTCAGTTTTAGTTGTTTATTGCTGGTATAAAGAAATATAATTTTTTTTTTGAGGCAGAGTCTCACTTTGTTGCCCCCAGTAGAATGCTATGGCATCACAGCTCACAGCAACCTCAAACTCTTGGGCTCAAGTGATTATCTTGTCTCAGCCTCCCAAGTAGCTGGGACTACATACACCCCCTACAACACCTGGATATTTTTTTAGAGATGAGGTCTTGCTCTAGCTCAGGCTGGTCTCAAATCTGTGAGCTCAGGAAATCCACCTTCCTTGGCCTCCCAGAATGCTGGGTTTACAGGTGTTAGCCACCACGCCCGGCTACAATTGATATTTATATTGATCTTGTATCCTGTATCTTGGATAAATTCATTGATGAATTCTTGTACTTTTTTTTGCGTATTCTACCAGATATTCTATGTAAATCATCATGTCATCAGCAAATAAAGTTTTGCTTTTTCTTTACAATCTTGGTGCCTGTTATGTATTTTTTATCTTATTGTATTGATTGGGACTTCCAATTCAATGATGTTGAATGAGAGCTATGAAAGTAAATGATCCTTGTCTTGATATTAAAGTGAAAGCATGAGGTCTTCCATTACTAAGTATGATGCTAACCATTGACTTATCATACTTGCTTCCTGTCAGGTTGGGGAAGTTCTCTTTTGTTCTGAGTTTCTGAGATGTTGGATTTTGTCAAATATTTCCTCTTTATCTGTTGAGATAATCCTGTGGATTTTCTTTGTTAGTCTATTAGAATGTCAAATTACATTGATTGATATTCAACTGTTAAACCAACCCTGCATTCCTGAAATTAATCCTATGTTGTTATATTGCATTATCCTCTTTATATATAGTTGGGTTACTTTGCTAAAGAATTTGTTAGAAATTTTTGCATTTATGTTTATGAGTGATGTCAGTTTTCATTCCTTGTAATGTCTTTGCCTGGTTTTGTTATCAAGGTAATTTCAGGTCATAGAATAATTTGGGAAGTATTTCTTCACTTGAACTTTCTGGAAAAGTTTGTATGAAATTGCTAATACTTCCTCTTTAAATATTTAATAGACTTCTCCCAGTGAAGTCATCTTGGCCTTAATTTTTCTTTGTGGGAAAGTTTTTAACTACAAATTCAATTTTTTCAATAGATATGGTCTATACAAGTTAATAGTTTATTCCTGAGTAAGCTTTGGTAGTTTATGTCATTTTTTTTTTTCTTGTGATAGAATCTCACTCTGTTGGCCCAGGCTACAGTGCTATGACATCATAGCTCACAGCAACCTCAAACTCTTGGGCTCAAGTGATTCTCCTGCCTCAGCTTCCTGAGTAGCTGGAACTGCAGGCAACAATCACATCTGGCTAATCTTTTTATTCTTAGTAGAGATGGGTTCCCACTTTTGCTTAGGCTGGTTTCAAACTCCTGAGTTCAAGCAATCTACCTACCTCAGCCTCGCAGAGTGTTAAGATTACAGGTGTGAGCCATTGCGCCCAGCTAGTTTGTCTTTTTTGAGAAATGTATTCAATTCACCTAAGTTTTAAAATTTCTTGGCATGAAGTTCTTTAAAATATTTTACTATAATCTTTTTAATATCTATATAATTGATAATGATATACCTTTTCTTATTCCTTATATGTGTCTCCTCAGTTTTCTAATCAGTTTAGCTAGAATTTTATCCCTTCTGTTGAGTAGCTTTCTTTTAATATGGCCAATGTCATATTTATTTAATATGACAAACGAAACAAGAAATAGAAATTTTATTTTTATTAATCAAAGAAACAAACAGAAGTCTTTGAAACTGTTTGAGGACCAATCAGCCTAATTGGCTACTTGTTCATGGTCATGCTTTCCTGCTCTTTTCCAGCAACTCCATCTGGTCTCCCACTCCTTGCTCAAAGGCAGGTGCCCCAATTCAGACAGGTTTCAAACCATGCTTTGAAAACCTTGACATATTCAGTGATGACCTTCTGTCAAACCCATTAAACACCCTTGCTCCCCAGAATAGTGGTTCTTCCCTCACAAGTCCGTGTCACCTCTCACTCCTATTTGACCAAAGCCCCTCTTAGTAATGGGGTATCAGGTATATAAAAACATTTCTCAAAGCTGTGGCCAGAGAAAAGCAAGAGTGCCAGATCCAGGAGTGGATCAAATGAGTGGTCAAAATTGTTCTTTGGTTATAATTTTATAAACTAATATTTTATAAGACTACAGATTGTTACAAAGAAAACAGTGGGCAATTGTTAAAACTGGGGGCCATGAAGAGATGGAATGACAGATTACAGAAGCCAATCTTTACTCTTTGGGTGATGAATAGTTGTCATTGAGGTTTTTAATCAAAGGGGTGATGATGTCCAATCTATTTTTTTCAGACAATCCTCTTGGGGACAGTGTGGCAGATGAGCTGAAAGGGACTGGATTAGAGCGTATTGATATGACTCAAGCCTGGATCACGGGAATAGTTGTGGGATATTCATTAAGTATAGAGTAACGGTTAAAACAGGAAAAAGGAAGGCTTAAAGGCTCTCTTATAGTTTCTCCTTTGCTGGCAGAATGTCACAGAACCACATAAATGTATCCTATCAAACCCACACTAAATGTTTCCCCCATTTAACTTCCACTTTGCTGAACACCCAAATCTTCATGGTCATGCCAAGTGTGATGGAGGATAAATTAGAGGAGAAAGAGACCACAGTTTTATCTTACTCCCACAAATTCTGAAAAAAGCATTTGAGCATGAGAACATATTGTTAGACTCTCTCTCAGGGCATCTATCTAATGGATCTGTGCCAGTAAAGAATCCTAAAAATAATCTTCATAAGCAAGTTGTTGAATCCATTTTGCCTGGGTCCTTACAGCAGTTTCCTAACCAACCTTCTCACTTCTACCCTTTTTTCATCTTTCCAATTCATTTTCTACATGGCAACCAGAGTAATCTTAAAAGATAAACTAGATCGGCTCGGCGCCTGTGGCTCAATTGGCTAAGGCACCAGCCACGTACACCTAAGGTGGCAGGTTCGAATCCCCAGCAAGGGCCCGCCAAACAACAATGATGGCTGCAACCACAAAATGGCTGGGCATTGTGGTGGGCGCCTGTGGTCAGCTACTTGGGAGGCAGAGGCAGGAGAATCGCTTGAGCCCAGGAGTTGGAGGTTGCTATGAGCTGTGATGCCATGGCACTCTACCCAGGGGGATAGCTTGAGGCTCCGTCTCAAAAAATAAATAAATAAATAAAGTGGCTTATAAACTCAGAAAACAAGGAAAGCTATTCCATGATGCAGAAACATGAAAGAATGCATTGTTGAAGTTGTAGGATGCTTAGACTCTGATAACATTTCAAAGTACAAACAACTGCCTCTTTCAAGGAGAACCATAACTGACTGGCAGAATGAATTAGCCTTCACCTTACCAGAATAACCGCATGAGATAGATCAAAAGGAAAATATATATTATTGAATCATTTTGGTTGAATCAACTGGTACTACTGATTGGATGAAGGTTTTATGCACAGTATTCAGGTCATAACAGAAGATTTTCATTGCTATGAAGAGTTACTCACCTTGGGCACTCTTCTGAATGGAACATGAGAAATCAATATTTTTATTCTTTTTTTCTGAGATGGTCTCACTCTGTCACCCTGGGTAGAGTGCCATAGCATCATACCTCAGGGCAACCTCAAACTCTTGGGCTCAAGCCATCCTCTTGCCTGAGCATCCTTAGTAGCTTGGACTACAGGTACCTTCCAGGATTTCTGGCTAATTTTTCCATTTTTTAGTAGAAATGGTGTCTCACTCTTGCTTACACTGGTCTCCAATTCCTGAGCTTAAGCAATCCTTCTGCCTGGGTCTCCCAGAGTGCTAGGATTACACGTGAGCCACCATACCCAGCCTGGGAATAGATATATTAAACAACTTTTAAGATAAATGTGCAGTTGGACTGAATTTGGTAAATTGAGTGTGTGTATGTACAAATGGTGCACCTTCCCTGACAGGAAAATATGAAGGATTTATAACACAGATATAAAAACTATTAACAGATATAAATGCTCTCATTTCTTTTCATTGTATCTTGCATCAACAAAATCTCTTTGCTAAAGATATGATTTTACGTCACACTTTGCAACAAGTTATAAGTATTGTTACCTATATTCTTGCAAATGCATGTGGCATTTTCAGTTACATAACATGCTAAAGCTGGATGATGAAGTATTAAGTCTGGATGTTCCATATCATTCTAAAGTGCATTGGCTACCACAGGACAGGTATTAGCCCAAATTTTATCTCTGTGAGACCAGATAGTGAAATTTTATGAACAATAGAGTCAGCAATCTGAATGATTGAAATGAGAGTTCTATACAAATGCAACATTCTTGTGTGATATTATGTCAAATCAAAACAATTTGCATATTTCTCTGCAGGGTAAAGCTAAGTCTATGTGTAATATGTGGCAAAATATTCAAGCATCTACTTCAAAAGGAAATTTTTGATGAACATTTTTCCCAGCTACTAAAGATCATTAATGAGCAGGTTGACATGTGTGAAATCATTTGAAAAATTTACAACTTCTATTAATTGGAGAATACAGAGAAAGGTTCATGGATTAAGAATCATGACATCACACTCAAATTAGCATTTAAGCTTCACTTAGGTGATTCTGGGAAGATGGCCGACTGGTAGCAACCCTGGTCAGAGGCTCCTGAGCAAAGGAAGAAAAACTGGTTGGAATCAGAATCTATGAAGCCAAAGACGGGGAGCTGAGCCCATAAAGAAGTTTGGCAAGCCATAAATCCAAGGAAAATTATTTAAGAACATAAAATACAGGTGCAAAGCGAGCCCCAGAACTGCTTGCTAGAGCCACCCACCTCCCACAGGTGGTGGGTGGCCACAGAGAAGCCCCCTGCACCGGGCAGCCACAGAAGTACTTGCTAGAGCCTAGCGCACACCCGCGGGTGGCGGAGGACGAGTTCCCCACTCTAGGAGGACCCAGAACTGCTTGCTAGAGCCACCCACCCCACAGCCGGCAGAGAAGAACCCAGCCCCAGGGCTCTGGGCAGGTCCAGAACTGATTGCTAGAGCTGCAAGCCTCCCGCGGGTGGCAGGTGGCTGGAGAGGTGTTCCTCTGCTCCAGGCAGCCACAGAAGTACTTGCTAGAGCCTTGCACACACCTGTGGATGGTGGCGGAAAACTCCCCCACTCTGGGAGGACCCAGAACTGCTTGCTAGAGCCACATGCCCCATGGGCAGCAGAGTAGATCCCTGCTCCAGGGCTCTGGGTGGGTGTAGAACTGCTTGCTAGAGCTTCACACCTCTTGTTGGCGTCAGGTGGCAGCAGAGGACTTCCCCTGCTCCGGGCAGGCGCAGAATCACTTGCTAGAGCCCTGCGCACCCCCGTAGGTGGTAGCGGACGAGTCTCCCACTCTGGGAGGGCCCAGAACTGCTTGCTAGAGCCGCACACCCCACGGGTGGCAGAGTAGATCCCTGCTCCAGGGCTCTGGGTGGGTGTAGAACTGCTTGCTAGAGCTGCACACCTCCTGTGGGCTTCAGGTGGCCACAGAGGATTTCCCCTGCTCTGGGCAGGCACAGAACTACTTGCTAGAGCCTTGCACACCCTGCTGGCGGTGGCAGAGGAGTCTCCCACTCTGGGAGGACCCAAAACTGCTTGCAAGAGCCGTCCACCCCACAGGCAGCTGAGGAGATCTCCGCTCCAGGGCTCTGGGTGGGCCCAGAACTGCTTGCTAGTGCCA
>CAUYQV010096998.1:0-12347 GCA_963574575.1 Galagoides demidoff
TGGGCAAGGGACTTGAAGAGAAACTTCTCTGAAGAAGACAGGCCCCCAGCCTACAGACACATGAATAAATGCTCATTATCCTTAATCATCAGAGAAATGCAAATCAAAACCACTTTGATATATCATCTAACTCCAGTAAGATTAGCCCACATCACAAAATCTCAAAACCAGAGACGTTGGTGTGGATGTAGAGAAAAGGGAACCCTTCTACACTGCTGGTGGGATGCAAACTAATACATGCCTTTTGGAAAGATGTTTGGAGATCACTTAGGGATCTAAAAATAGACCTGCCATTTGATCCTTCAATCCCTCTACTAGGTATATATCCAGAGGACCAAAAATCACTTTATAATAAAGATATTTGCACCAGAATGTTTATTGCAGCCCAATTCATAATTGCTAAGTGATGGAAGAATCCCAAGTGCCCACTGACCCATGAATGGATTAATAAATTGTGATATATGTATTCCATGGAATATTACGTAGCCTTTAAAAAGATGGAGACTACCTCTTACATGTTTACATGGATGGAGCTGGAACATATTCTTCTTAGCAAAGTATCTCAATAATGGAAGAAAAAGTATCCAATGTACTCAACTCCACTATGAAACTAACTTATAAGCACCCACACTTCCATATGAAAGCTATATCCCAACTATAGCCCAAGATGAAGGTGAAAGAGGAGAGGGAGATGAGGGGAGAGGAGAGGATGTATGGAGGCAGGGTAATTGGTGGAACCACACCTATGGTGCATTTTACAAGGGTACATGTTAAATCTACTAAGGGTAGAATATAAATATCTTAACACAATAACTAAGAAAATGTGATGAAGGCTATGTTAACCAGTTTGATGAAAGTTTTTCAAATTGTGTATAAACCCAGCACATTGTACCCCATAATTGCATTAATGTACACAACTAGGATTTAAGAAAATTAAAAAAAAAAAAGATTCTCAACAATTATTACAAAACCTCTATTCGAAGAAAGATGAAAATGTAGAGGAGATGGATCAATATCTGGAAGCACAATACCTTCCAAAACTCAGCCCAAAAGATTTAGAAATCTTGAATAGACCAATATCAAGTATTGAAATAGCATCAATTATACAAAATCTCCGCAAAAAAGAAAAGCCCTTGAGCAGATGGTTTCACACCAGGATTCTATCAAACCTTCATGGAGGAACTAGTTGGTATAATGCATAAACTTTTCCAAAATATAAATAAAGAAGGACTCTTACACAACACATTCTATGAAGCAAATATTACCCTGATCCCCAAACCAGGAAAGGACCCAACAAAAGGAAAACTATAGACCAATATCATTAATGAATATTGGCACAAAAATATTGAACAAGTTATTGGCAAACAAAATACAACAAGACATTAAAAGAAGGTTATACACCATGAGCAAATGGGTTTTATCCCAGAGACACAATGTTGATTCAACATATGTACATCTATAAATATAATACACCATATAAATAAAATAAAATATAAAGAGCATATGATTCTTTCAACTGATACAGAAAAAGCTTTTCATAATATCCAACATCTTTTCATGATAAAAATAGTTTTAAAACTTAAAATAATAAAAAAAAACCTTAAAATAAAATTCAACCTTCCTAGTGTAATTATAAGTAAAATGTGTTAATATAATATGTTCTAATGATTCAGATATAAAAAGTTATACTCATGTTCAAACACTAGCAAAGTATTTGTTTATGAAAAGATTTGTTTCTAGGTTAAATATTCTTGTCAATTAAAGGCAATCATAATATGCCTAAGATAAAAACAAATTAAAGGCCCTGTCCCGGAGACTAGCTAGTGATCTTTGTGTTTATAATATCCTCTTGCTCTCACAATAATAGTTAGTTAATTATAAGTGCAAATTGTGTACTATAACTCAACAAAAGCTCTCACTCTCCTCTGTTCTCAATTTCTGATGAAAAAAGTGTTAAAATATCTGATGATATTTGTAGTCTATTTCTCCCTTCAATTTTTTGCCTTATGTATACTGATGTTTTTTTAAGTGTATATGTTTTTAAGATTGTTACATCTTTTGATAAAGTATTATTATAGAGTATTTTCCTGTATCCCTGGGAATATTTACTGCTTAAAGTCTATTTTATCTGATATTAATATTGGCACATCTGCTGTCTTATTAGTAATGTTTATATGTTATATCTGTTTATTTCTTTTACCTTTAGTATATTTATTTCTTCATGTTTTAAGTGTGTCTCATAGACACTATTGAGTTGGGTTATGCTTTATTATCCAATTTACAAATTTTTCTTTTCCTTGGAGTGTTTAGCCAATTTAGATTTTAATGTGATGGTTAATTTTATGTGTCAACTTGGCTAGGCCATACTACCCAGATATTTTGTCAAATACCATTTCTCCATGAGATGAGATTAACTTTTTTTTTTTTGAGGAAGTGTATCACTTTGTCACCCTTGGTAGAGTGCTGTGGTGTCACAGCTCACAGCAACCTCCAGCTCATTGGCTTAGGCAATTCTCTTGCCTCTGTCTCCCAAGTATTTGGGACTACAGGCACCTGCCACAACACCTGGCTATTTTCTGTTGCAGTTTGGCTGGGGCCAGGTGTGAACCCAGGGCCCTCGGTATATGGGGCTGGTGCCCTACCCACTGAGCAACAGGCACTGCCTGATGAGATTGACTTTTTAATCAGTAGACTTCAAGTAAAACAGATTAAACTGAAAAGTTTAATGGGTGGCCATATTCTATCAGTTGAAGGCATTAATATCAAAAAGACAATGATCTCCCAAGAAAGAGGAAATTCTGCTTCCAGACCACCTTTGGACTTGAGCTATAACATCAACTTTCTGGGTCTGCATTCGACCAGACTGCTTTACAGATTTTGTACTTGTCAGCCCCTACAAACATGTGAACCAATTCCTTACAATAAATCTTTCTCTCTCTCTCTCTTTCTTGCTCTCCTATTGGTTCTGATTCTTTGGGGAAGCCTGACTAATATATATGACCTTCTTGCCATTTTTTTTCCTATTAGTTCCATCTCTTTATTGTGCCTTCTTTGCTCTTTCTCTGCATTTTGTCATTAATTGCATATATTACATGTAATGTAAGAACCTCTACAGTCATCTACTTCTTATTTCCCCATCCAAATGTATGCTTACACATTTTATTTCCATACATGCTATAAATTCCAAAATAAAATATTATTTTTGCCCAAAATAGTTAATTTTTTAATTTATTAATATTTGTAATATATCTTTTATTCAAAATATAAGGGATTGTTGGCTTTTTTCATGTTAAATTCTCATTAATTTGAGTTCTCTGTAAATCCTACTTATCAAGCTTTTGTCTGATTCAAGATATGCAAATATCTTTTCTCATTATGTAGGTTGTCTATTTGCTTTGGTTCTTATCTCCTTAGCTGTACAGAAGCTTTTCAGTTTAATTAAGTCCTACTTGTTTATTTTTGTTGCTGCTGCAATTGCCACAGAAGTCTTCATAAAGTCTTTCCCCAGGCAAGAGAGATGAATAGCACCTTCTGTAAAGAAGATAGACAAATGGCTAACAAACATATGAGATAATGCTCATTGTCCCTAATTATTAGATAAATGTAAATCAAAACCACCCTGAGATATCATCTAACCCCAATGAGAATGGCCCACATCACAAAACCTCAAAACTGCTGATGCTGGTGTGGATGTGAAGAGAAGGAAACACTTTTACACTGCTGGTGGGACTGCGAACTAATACAACCTTTTTGGAAGGCGGTATGGAGACCTCTCAAAGAACTCAAACTAGACCTCTCATTTGATCCTGTAATCCCATTACTGGGTATCTACCCAGAAGAAAAAATGTCCTCTTACCATAAGTACACTCACACTAGACTGTTAGTTGTAGCTCAATTTACAATCACCAAAATGTGGAAACAGCCTAAATGCGCACCAACCCAGAAATGAAGTAACAAGCTGTGATATATGTACACCATGAAATACTATTCAGCCATTAAATAATATGGAGACTTTACATCTTTTGAATTAACCTGGATGGAAGTGGAACACATTCTTCCTAGTAAAGCATCACAAGAATGGAGAAGTATGAATCCCATGTACTCAATTCTGATATGAGGACATTTAATGATCTAGTACATGGTGGGAGGTAGAGGAAGGGGAGAGCAGAGAGAGGGAAGGAGGTGGGTGGTCACAGTGTGTGACACACCTTTTGAAGGCAAGACTTTACCTAACAAATGCAATCAATGTAACCTGGTTCTTTATACCCTCAATGAATCCCCAACATAAAAAAATAGTATATTTAAAATATAACTTATATTTAAAATATGTCTTTTGTTTTCCTCAGTGATTACCTTTCCACAAAAATATATATTTTTATATGTATTCTAAAGTTTAAGCTTGTCATTTTATTTAAGTCCAAAGAACATTCTTTAACATTTCTTATGATTCAAATCAGCAAAAGAAAAATACTGTTATTATTCGTTGGTATTAAATTCTTTATTCACACTTATTTCTGAATGATAATTTTGTTTGGAAAAATTCTAGCTGGACTTTTTTTCTTTCAACATTTTAAATGTTTAACTTCATTGTTTTCTGATTTGTTTAGACTTCTTAGAAGAAGTCTGCAATTATTTATATTTTTGTATTTTTTATTTTCTATTTTTTCTGAAGCTACTTTTGAGATGTTCTTTTTATAATTGGTTTCAAACAGTTTAATTGCAACATAACTTTTTGTGATTTCTTTTTTTACTTTTGCTTATCCTGTTTGAGGATAATTGATATTCTTGAAATTGTAGGTAATACTTTTTAATAAATTTGGAAAAAAATTGGTCATATGCCTTCAAATGCATTTTTCCTACCCATTAAATTTCTTGATATTTTTCCACAGGTTTTGATTTTTGTCTTATTTCTCCTCATTCTTTATTTTTGATATTTTACATTGCTACATTTTTAACTACGTGATCTTTTCTGCTATAGTCTTTAAGTCTCTGATTACACAGCTAGTGAAATTTTTAGTTCAGACATTATATTTTTAACTATGGAACTTGTATTTACATGTTCGATGTACACTTATCATATTCTTGTTTTCCTGTAAATTCTAAAGCATATGCAATATATTTACAATGACTCTTCAAAAGATTTTCTCTGTTAATTTCATCATCTCTAGCATTTAAATCACTACTTCTATTGCAAGAGTTTTTAATTTGCTTATTGGTCATATCTTCTTAGTTCTTTGTATATCTAGAAAATTTTGTTTATATGCTAGATGTTCTGAATACAAGATGTAATTATATTTCCTTAAATGGCATTGGACTTCATTCTAGTAGGAAGTGAAATTATCTGAATAGTACTTTTGATCCTTTGAGGGTTGTTCTTAATCTCTTTTTTCAAATGGGCCTAGAGTAATCTTTTCTCTCGATGGCAAGTTTTTCCCTATTACTATGGGGATTTCCCTGTGACTATATGATGACCATCCATAGTATTTACTTAATTCTCTATACATTCAGCATATATTCTGCATGGTAGAAATTTAATTTCCAACCATTGATAAGCTTTTAGAATAGGTTAATTCACAGTGTCCATGCCATGACATTGTAGCTCATAGCAACCTCAAATTCCTGGGCTCAAAAGATCTCGCCTCAGTCTCCTAAGTAGCTGGAACTACAAACCCCCACCATAATGCCCATTTAGTTTTCCATTTTTAGTAGAGATGAGGTCTTGCTCTTTCCCAGGTTGATCTTGAACTCCTGAGCTCAGGTGATCCACCTACCTCAGCCCCAGTGATTGTTCTTCCTTTAGGAATTATTCTTTATCTATCTTCATGCCCTGTGCAGGTGCAAAATGGTATTGATCCAAAGATGTGAAAGGAGATGTCTGTGCACATTTCTAAAGGTCTTTCTCAACTTGGCTCCCTGTTCTACACTACTCATCCTAGAAAATTATAGCCACCTTAAAGTCTTTGAACTCCTATATCTGTTTCTTTAACTCAGCAATACTTTTGGTTTCCCTCTTTGTGCTACTGTCCAGTAATTTCTTTGAAGAATAAATCTGGGATAAAAAATGATAGTTCTCCCTTCTTTTATTTTCCATCTGTCAGAAATCAAGGTCTTAAACTACTATTTGCCTCATGTCTAAAAAGAATTGTTCCTTATAATGTTTTTAAAATTGTTTTGGCAAAAACATAAGTACAAATTTGTTTACTTCATCATAATCAGAAGTAGACTTCAAAATAACTTTCAATATAGGATGTACACAGCCATGTATATATTTTGAAACCCAGACTTCTCAGAGAAGACAGCAATAAGATATTTTCTGGTTCAGCACATTAGTAATAACTCAAGATTTATCTCACCAAATGACACTGACTCTAAACACCATATTTTCTGTGGTGACTGTGTAGCAAAAAAGAAAAAGTAATAAACATCCTATTTTTCTTCCCAAGGCATCCACCACCAAATCCAGGGCCAGCTGCTTCACATGCTGGCATTCTTTCCTTTGAAGAGTCTGTTACCAAATCAAAAAGATAGGTGGGAGTGGCTTTCTTCATGTGTATCAATTCTAAGCAATATCTGCTTCTCTAAAATTACATGGAAACTAGGATCTCTGAAGAAATCTTTTATTTTACTGCAGGTGACAGCTATTTGGTTTGATGCTATTTTTCTTTGCTCAGTAAATACTTTTCGAAAAATCAAAACTGGGCTGATAGCACATCAATACAGCAAAATATTCAAGAACCAGGACAGACACAAGGTAATGCAACCCTTTTACCTACAATACAGCAGCTAAGAAGTGTTGACTAATGTAGCATTTCCTGACCTGCTTACATTTTATTTCCCATCAGTCTATCAGCCTACCACAGACATTATCACCCTCCGGAATTTGACTAATCTTCACCAGGATAAGCAACATGATATCTAGAATATAAGGGGATGAAAGGAAAGTTCCTTCCTTCAGAAGGGAAACAGCCAGAATGAGGAACTTGGGTAGAATTCTCAAGGAAATAAATCTAGAAAGAAATGAAAAGAAATGATGTCACTAAATAATTGCAGTAGTAAAACAAGTAGGGGCATCAAAAAAATATGAAGAACCAGTGGAAGAATATGAAAAGGAAACTATATCCCTACATGTTAACAACATGTTAAGGGATGAGAAGACTCAATATTAAAAGCTACTGTCTTTTATCATTCTGAATAATAAATTCCATTTACTCATAATTTAAATCCAATTTTTATGAAACATTAATCCAAGACCTAAAAATTCCTAGGTCATAATAATAGTCTAAGAATGTCTGAGATAAATCTAAAGAGAATAAACAAAGGAAGAAGGCTTGCCCTAACAAATATAAATATGTAGTAATTAAAATTTACGTTTCAGGTACAATGAACACTATTCAGAGTGTGGGCTCACTAAAACCCTTGACTTAAACATCATAAAAGGTATTCATGTAACAAAAATATTTATACCCCCTTAATACTTTGAAGTTTTAAAAAGTGGCATAAACACAATATTAGTTTAATTTATTAAACAAATAGAGCAATAAAATAAGATAGAAAGGCAAGGGAAAAACATGCATATATGATTTTATATATACTACTACTAGCATTATAATTCAATGGACTTTTTCATGTATTTTTCAATAAATACCTTTGGGACACTAAGCTTTCTGTACAGAATAAAAATAACATTAGTTCCTTTTAGCACACCACACAAAATAAATGCTAAGGTGAGATATTATAGATCAGGCTCCCCAGGAAACAGACTCTGGGTTTTACATGCAGGAGGTCTACTAGGGAGTGCTTCTGGGAGCAAGAGAAGCAGAACTGGGCAGAGGAGAAGTTAAACTGTGAGCCAGGTGCAACAGAGGTTTCCAAGGATTCCACAGGGAGCTTTGAACCTGTGAAGTATCTTCAAAAACAGCCTGAACTGGGAAGTAGACTGCCCCCAGGAGGGAGAAAAAACTGGGCAACAACCCCCTTTGATGGAGGACAAGTCCTATGAAGCAAACAAGCTCTGCAAATTCATAAGGCCAAACTCCCCAAAACTTGAAAACCAAGTACTTTGTTTTCTTAATGGATGATTTGAGCACTGTACCATAGCGTTCCCCACAGACCATCCTTTGTATCGCTCCTATCTAATTGCTTGCACAGGTCACCCCCTTGGAAAGAGCACCTCTACATTTCTGGTTGGTCACATTACTTTGGAAAATTTATAAGATGGCCATCCATTGCTGTAGCTGGGCTAGTGACCACAAAAATAACTCATCATCTGCCTCCTCTATCACTCATGCTTCATTCTAAGCTGTCCTAATTTGGTGGGGTAAACTAGACCCTCATTTCTAAGGGGTCTAGCCCTGGGTGACCATATACTTCTCTGATTGTAGCTCCTGTATTTTGTATTTATGAATAAAATTGGCCAGGGAATACAAAGAGATCTTTTAATGAATCACCTGGGTGGCAAATATACTCTTTCTCTCTCCCCCTACTGTGTTACAGGAACCCTCACTCTGTCTCCTTCTATTTCCCTGCTCTCAAGTCAATCAACTCTGCTAGAATATTAACTCCTTTTTTTTTAAGCTACTGAGCTCATGGTTCAAGGAGCCCAAAATAACCAGCAGGCTGCATAGCTTAAAGTTTAATGCATTCTTGCTGTGTCTCCTTGTGCAAGTATTCTGTCTTCAAGATATAAGATCTTTAGCTTGAAAAACCTAGAGATGCATAAACAGAAAGTCCAAATTTTCCAATTTGGGTCATGGAAATCCCTGAGTCCTAGACCATGTATTTTCCCTTAAGAGTCACAGAACCAAAGTATATTTACCGATTTACTGTGTGTTCCCTAAAGGATCGTGCCCCATCCTTGAATGTCATAATCCCTCAATTATACCTCTAAAAGCTATCTCATAACTCTATCTGCCTGGGAGCTTGTGGGTAGTATGGACTGTAATCGATGTGATAGGATGAGTATGTTTTCTGTTACATGCTTACTGCTATACATTTTCTGCTATAATAACTCCCGCAGTTTGACATAATTTTATATGTAATCCCATGTCAATGGTTTAAACCTGCAAGTCTTTTGATAATAATGGTGGATGAAGTCCTACAAGCATGAAAGGCAAAACTGCTATGTTCCTTTCAAGAAGAATCATCACCCCTTCAGGGAAGAAGAGGTCCATTGTAGTCCATTTGTTTCCTACAAAGATGGTGCCAAATTGAAAGTTAAAAATAGTGCCATACTGACAGTTCATGTGGTTGATTTTCAACACTCAATGTTGGACAGTCAGCAGTAGCAGTAGTTAAATTAGTCTTGATGAATGTGAGCCCATTTTGTTAAAACAATGTATATCAACTATCCCTGCCACAAAGACATTTTCATTTTTATATCCATTGTGCTAGTAGTACTGAGGTGGGCTCTTAACAGAAGATGGTTGATGTCAACTAACTGAATCATTCTATCTACTTGTCTGTTCAGCAGTTCTCATATAAAGGATGGTCTCTGGTGGGCATGATCATAAGCTACACATATTGTAACATTCTCACTTGCGATAATTATACCATCTATCTTCTGAGATTGAATATCAACACTCAATCTGTAATTATTTGGGGATCATATAATCTCCATTGCTATCAAGGACTCCATCAGCCTTGGTCTATCTACAGAAGTAGCCATGAAACTTCTCAACATTACTTTGACCCCTTTGCCAGTAAACTCTTCATCCTCTTGATGAAAGAATATACTCAGAACCCCCTCCCATAGTGAGCTTGTAGATTTTCCGGATATTTGTAATATTTCTCCAATCCTATGTAGTATATCCAATCTAGCATGCTCACTGTTCTATGCATTTAAATCCCTTCCCCGACCTCTGCAATTGCTCTGGAATTTCTGCTTCACATGGTATGTGTTTAAATTCATTCAGACTCCAATAACAAAATACTGTAAACTGGGTAGTTTATAACAAATGGAAAGTTATTTCTCTTTATTTCTGGACCCTGGGAAATGTAAGATCAAAGTGTTAGTAGATTTAGTATCTGGCAAGACCCCATTTTCCATTTTATGGATGAGGCCTTCTCACAGTGACCTCCCATACTGCAAGGAGAAATGATTGGTTTTCTGTGGACTCTTTTTAAGGGCATTAATTCTATTCAGAAGACTCCATCCTCATGAGCTAATCACCATCCAAAGGCCCAATCTTCTAATACGGTAATGTTGTTTATTAGGTTTCAACACCTGAATGGGAGCAGGGGGAGCAAAAAATTCAGATCATAGCAATATGGGAGCTCACTTTCCCCAAGTTTTCAAGCGTTATCTGGGGAGGATGTTAGTACTGATACCTGTGATTCTTGTCAGGATGTTAAAACTTGTATCATGGCTGATTTCTATACACTAAAGTCTCCCTTATCCACCTTTATACTTTGTTTCCTTTGATCTAGCACTCTCAAGATGTTATATGCCAATACATACTCTCTCATCTCCTATTGACAGACCCTGTAGTTCTTTCAGGTATAGTCCTATTTTTCCTTTAGTAGGCTCAGCACTGAACTCTCCAGATCAGATCATGTTGTGACTTAACCCTACTACCTTTTCTGCTGTCCAAAGACCAGGGAGCAAGGAGAGAAATCTTAAGAAGGATAAATCTTTTCTTCCAAGGAAGAAATCTTCTGAATGCACTAACTCAGTCTTCCCTATACAAAATCTAAGCTTTCTGCTTCTTCCCAAACACTGCCCTGAACTTGATGTAGTAGACTTCCAGGACTGAGAATTCAACTTTCTTTCGTGCCTCGCTACCCTTATTCCCAGCCCTGAGCCTGGTCCTCAACTTTTTCTGCCCTCCAGCTAAAGAAGATAAAATCTCTTTATATACTGCAAAGGACATTCTATGGTTATTGCAGAGTCTTAAATTGATGATTAGTTGTCCTCAATTTTTTTATTATCTTTTTTCATTACATCAATAGCCCCCAGAAATAGCCAATCATTTCCAAAATTCTTATAAATCTGACTACTGCTCCTGAAGCTTGCAATCACTTGAGACATTGCCCCCACCAGTTCATTTTCTCCCGGTGGATACCAACTTAGCTCCTCCTCTGAAGCTTTTAAAAGTCAGTAGGTTATCTCATACAGGGTTTATCATTATTTCAATTATGACATGTGTTATCACTGCCAGCCAGGTAGTAGGCAACTCAGCTGCAAATCCATTTTAGACTCTGTTTCTTAGGATTACTATTGGTGCCAGTTGTCATAGATCAGGTTCTCTGGAAAACAGACTCTGAAATGAAACTGGCGTGCAGCTGGTTTATTGGTGAGTGATTTGGGTAAAGGGAGAACTAAAGCAAAAAATCAGTTAGAAAGGGTACAACTTTGATGTACTGCAGCAGAGTCTTAATTCTGTTTCATAGAGAGCTTAGAAATTGGATTGTTGCTTCAGAAAAGTCCAAAGTTAAGTTGAAGGGCCAGGCTTTTGTCTTCATAAAATTCATAATTGAATGTGGGCCATCTCAGAGGAGGGAGCAGACCTAGAGCAAGACAGCTTCTCAAGACACTGAAAAGTTCTATTCCAAAAGAAAAGATTGGTTGGGTGGATGGTATAGAAATTTAAAACATGGGTAAAATTATGGATGGCATGGACAAGACAAATAACAGGGAACAGACTTGGAAAAGGTATTTGTTAGTTACGTTATAAAGCCTTCATATCCAGAATATACAAAAAAATTATATGAATCATTCAGTATGCAAACAACATAAATCGGGCAAAATACAATGAAAGGCAGTTTATACAAAAGTCAATATGATTGGCAATAAATAAATAAATAAATGTTTGACAACACTAGCAAAGAGAAGCACAAGATTAAAACAATAAAACTCTGCTTTGCAGACACCTGAGTAGCAAAAGCTAATTTGACTGATGATATCTAGTGTTAGCAAGGCTGTAAGAAAACAGAACTGTTTCTACACATTAAAAATTGGGGAATGCACACAGACACTTGGGGAGCAATTTATCAGTGTTTAAAAAACTGAAAGTGAAAAAAATAAAAATAATAAAAACCTGAAAGTGTGCATAACACAAGAGTATTTCGTTTTATTTCTAGGCATATACTATAAAGAAATTCTTTCCCATGAATGCAGGGAGAAGTGAACAGAATTTTCTTAGTAATGGAAAAATGATAGAGCAGAGTAGCTGAATGGTTAACAATTAAGGCATAAATAAAGAAAATGCGGTATATGTACAAGCTGGAATGCTCTATACCAGTTCACATTTATAGATTTAAGCCAGGTTCATTCACACTAACAGAAATAGATGATACTCATGTCTCCGTTTGGTCCAGTCAGGAAGAAACCCCAGAACTCCACACGCTCC